>JALAJA010000310.1:78102-79373 GCA_023376005.1 Doryteuthis pealeii | reverse complement strand
GTAAAAAAAATGCGTGATCCCGGCTCTTCAGGCACTGACTAAACCCAGCCCCTCCCATTTTAAATCAAAGGGGAGGTTGTTGCCTGGAGGATAGCCCCCTAGGATCAATGCTGTTAATTTACATTAACAACACCAGTCCCGAAGACCCTGTTATTAAGGGTTTGCTCTCATATTCCCACTCTTATGAGGACGTTACACAAGGACACTTCTTTTATGTGGGCACCACAAGCCAGAACTATTGAGGTTAGTCACAAAAAATGTGTTGATCCCGTCGCATTCCCATCGGAGGAGGGGGCCTCAGGCCTGGGCAATAACCCAGCCCTACCCCTTTAAATCGAAGAGGGCAGGTATTGCCTGGGGGATAGCCCCCTGGGATCGACACTGTTAATTTCATTTAACCACAGGCCCCGAAAGGCCCGTGCTATTAATGTTATGAAATAAAATGTTTAATGTGTATGATGTGAATAATTTGCATACCGGTTTTAACAAACCTTGTTTGATAAAATAAGTCTTGGGTTATTGATTTCTGTTATAAGTTTACTAACATGAAATAATGCTACAAATAGGAAAACTTCCAAATAAATCAAACCAAATATCCAGAAAAGAAGAAGTAATATATTAAGACTAAGAAATAGGACACTCAATACATTAATTACCTTCATACCTCATCAAAAAAAAAAAAAGCAGCCCCAATATTGCATACCATGCCAAAACCCTACATAATCAAAACACATTTTTAACAGAATGTAGCAACCTAAAAACAAATTACGAAAAAAAAAATACTTTACCTACCCAATAACAACAAATCTAAAACAGATATGTCTACCAAATAAACCCAGAAAAACTACTTGTACATAAGAAGAAGCACACATCTACAACAAAATCTAAAAAAATCTTCCCCAAAAAATGGAAAACACAAAAAAATATATGTTAAAAAAGAATCAGCTAAAAGTTCCATTCACAAAAAATATGTCAAAAACAAAAATCTTTTTCAGAAAATTATCACCAATTCATTTCAAAAACGTAGTCGCCATAAAATGCCCATTGAGTGTGAGGTTGTATATGCCGTAAAACAAGAAAAAAAAAAATAATAATTTGTTTTTCTCAAATGTATTAAAAGGATCTATGTATAATTTGATAAATGTGGAAACAATCATTTAGAATAAAGTAAAAACAGTATTGTAATTTTTTGTTTCGTATTTAATTTCATTGGTCTTTTCTAATATTCAAATTATGATGTTTAATTCATATTTTTAATTTAAATTACTTGT
>JALAJA010000310.1:68102-73102 GCA_023376005.1 Doryteuthis pealeii | reverse complement strand
CCTACTCTAAACAAATCATAAAATCTAAGAAGTTCGTTTGGTGTTGGGGTTATGGGATCCGCTATTTTGTTGTATATATAAATACAATTGCATGTTATTAGTATGTAGATATGGTCAACAGTGGCTTCGGCCTCTGAACCATTGCTATAATTAACGGCGTCGATCCCAGGGGGCCATCCCCCCAGGCAACACCTGCCCCCTCGATTTAAAGGGGCAGGGCTGGGTTTATTGCCCTGTGCCTGAGGCGCCCCCTTGAGGGGAATGCCGACGGATCGACGCAATTTTTCACCCGCCATCCCATGAGCTTCGGCTTGTGGGTGGTCCCCACATAAATACCTTCGTGCCTGACCCGTACAAGTGGGGTACGTGGATAATATCAGTAGATATGGTCAACAGTCTTAATGATGTAAAACAACTTTATTAATAATTGAGGTTTAAATAAAAATAAAATCATGGAGAATGTTATGTAAATAACAAAGGGAATTGTGACTTGTATAATAACATAGTTTCGGTTACAGACTGACAAACCCACAATCTCCATTATAATAAGATATATATTATATAAATTAATGAAATATTATGTATATATTCATTCATATATATATATGTACATTCGTAAATATATATATATAAATTAATGAATATATATATATATTCATATTATATATATATATATATATATATATTATAATATATATTCATATATATATATGTATAGAGAGAGGGGGAGAGGGAGAGACATACATACAGACAGAGAGAGGGACGGACAAAAAGAAAGAAAAGAAATTAGAAAAAATTATAGAAAGAGAGAAAGAAAAAAAAAGACAAGAAAATGAGTGCAACCAAAAAAATGAATAAGATAAATAAAATAAATAAAATAAATAACTGAAAAAAAATAAATAAATAAAAATGGCGACCGACAAAATTCACCGTTAAAATCAAGGAACTTAATCAAAATAGATATAAATAAAATAAATGTACCAAAACGCTTTCTTGCTTTTTATTTTTTCTTTTCTGTTTAGTTTTTGTTCTTTCTTATTTATTTATTTTTTTTTTTTTCATTTTTTTTTTTTCAGTGTAAAGAATTTATTTAAAAGGTAGATTAGTTCGTCACTCCTATGTCTGGCAACTTCCGTCATGTTTCTCCTTTCACAAAAGAAAAAAAAAACACAACACCTTCGTATTAGAATCAAGTGTAATTTAAATCAATATACCACAGACGATCTTTTTGTATGTAACAATGAGACAAGAGTTTATATAGTAAAGTTATTTTAAAGGCAGTTTATCAAATTTTTTTTGGCAATCTATAAATCCATATTTTTATTCACCATAAAATTATTTACGCGTTGTAGAGGAAATATGTGTAAGAATTATCCGATCACCGGGTCATCTATAATAATAATAATAATAATAATAATGTTAATGATAATAATAATAATAATAATAATAATAATAATAATAATAATAATAATAATAATAATAATAATAATAATAATAATAATAAATGTTAATAAATAATAATAATAATAAAATAATGAATAATAATAATAATAATAATAATAATAATATAATGGACGCTTCAAACGACAATTAGCTGAAGTTGTACATGAAAAGACTTGGACATGGTTAAGAAAGGGAAACCTCAAAAGAGAAACAGAATCACTTATAATTGCTGCACAAAATAATGCCATAAGGACAAACTACATCAAAGCGAAAATGTAGACTGCGAATGTAGCAAACTAGCACAACGAGAATACAAAGCTAGACACGACTGGGTTGGGAAGGTGATCCACTGGGAATTTTGCCAAAAATTTAATTTTGACCACACAACAAAATGGTATATGCATAATCCAGAATCTGTTCTTGAGAACGAAACGCATAAAATTCTCTGGGACTTTGAAATAAAAACGGATCACCTTATCCCAGCAAGAAGACCAGATCTAGTGTTGATAAACAAAAAAGAAAGAACTTGTCAACTGGTGGATTTTGCACTTCCAGCAGATCACAGGGTGAAGTTAAAGGAAAATGAAAAAATTGACAAATATCTAGACCTTGCCAGAGAACTGAAAAAGTTATGGAATATGAAAGTCAAAGTGATACCAATTGTAGTTGGTGCACTTGGAACAGTCCCAAAAGGATTAGAAAAGGGCTTGGAAAGTTTGGATATCAGAGGAAGGATTGAAACCATTCAGAACACTGCACTGCTGCAATCTGCCAGAATACTCAGAAGAGTCCTGGAGACCTGAGGAGACTTGCTGTCACTCAGACTCCAGTGAAAGACCATCAGCTAACACTGATGTGAAAACTCAAAAGGAGTAAATAATAATAAACTAAACAATAATAAATAATAATAATAATAATAATAATAATAACTAAACAGTACAAACAAAATAGGACCTTCCAAACAATGAAAAGAGATTTTACGAACAAATTAATGGAGCAAAACAAACATTAGTGAACCCCAAATGTAACAAGCAGAAAGTTCTGGAGTGATATATGGATGAGGAAAGAACATAATAAGCAGTCAAGTGGATAAGTGATATTAAAAATGAACTGATGGAAATTGAGGAAGGCCTGAGCGAGTGTACATATAGTTACGTATAAATGGGTCCGGCAGAATAATGTCTAAGAGCGTAAATAATAATAATAATAATAATAATAATAATAATAATAATAATAATAATAATAATAGCTAATAATAATAATAATAATAATAATAATAATAATTTAATAATAAGTAGCAAATAATAATAATAATAATAATAATAATAATAATAAGTAGCAAATAATAATAATAATAATAATAATAATAATAATAATAATAATGATAATAAGTAGCAAATTGGAAAACACCAGGCCATGATGGAATACACGGATTCTGGTTAAAAAAAAATTACGTCTATCCACAAAAGAATGGCCCAGCAACTGAACAGATGCCTACAAGAAACGGAAGTACCCGAATGGATGACAAAAGAAATAACTACAGTAATCCAGAAAGACCCCAGCAATTATAGACCAATAACTTGTTTACCCATGATGTGGAAAATTCTAACTGCTGTTATAAGAGAAGAAGTATACTTTTCACTCAATTGGCGGAAACTTCTCCCAGAAGAACAGAAAGGATGCCGCAAGGGAAAAAGAGGAACACACGATTTACTGTATATAGACCAATACATTCTTAAAGAAGTAAAAAATAGACGGACAAATATTGCAATGGCCTGGACCGACTCAGAAAAGCATATGACATGGTCCCACATACCTGGATTTCAGAATGTTTAAAAATGTACAAAATTTCCAACAACATCATAAATTTCATTGAAAAAGCCATGGAAAACTGGAGAGTTCAATTAAAAGCCGGAAAACAATCCCTGGCAGAAGTAAAATCCAAAGAGGTATCTTCCAAGGGGACTCATTATCACCACTACTGTTCATTATAGCAATGATGCCTCTCAGTCATATACTTAAAAAATGTACAGGGGATACAAATTTACTAGCACACAAGAGAAGATAAACCACCTCATGTACATGGATGGCATAAAAATTATTGCAAAAAGAAAAAGAATTAGAAACCCTGGTACAAACTATTAGAATATATAGCCAAGATATAGGAATGGAATTTGGAATTGAAAAAATGTGCTATGCTAGTAATGAAAAAGGGCGAAAGAAAATTAATGAATGGAATACAACTACCAAATCAGGACACCATAAAATCACTTGATGAAAATGAAAGTTACAAATACTTAGGAATTTTAGAAGCGGACAATATTAAGCAAACAGAAATGAAAGGAAAAGTTAAAAAAGAATATCTCAGGAGAACTAGAAAACTTCTAGAAAACCAAATTTAACAGCAGGAAATCTGATCAAAGGAATCAATACCTGGGCCGTCCCCATTATAAGATACTCAGGACCATTCTTAAAATGGACAAAAGAAGAACTCAGACAGATTGACCAAAGAAAGAAAGTTAATGATGCACAAGGCTCTTCACCTAGAGACGACAGAGATAGATTATATGTGTCAAGAAAGGAAGTGGTCTTGCCAACATAGAGGAATGCGTAGAAACCACATCCAACAACTTGAAGATACACAAGAAAGAGCAAAGACAAATTACTTATGGCGGTCAACAATAGTAGAATTGACAGATGGACAAACAGAAAAACAACAAAGACTAGAAAACAAAAATGGGAAGAAAAACAATTATATGAAACTTCAAACGACAAATCGAAGAGGTTGCACATGGAAAGACTTGGACATGGTTAAGAAAGGGAAACCTCAAAAGAGAAATGGACTCACTTATAACTGCTGCACAAATAATGCCATAAGGACAAACTACATCAAAGCGAAAATCGATAGGACCCAACAAAATATTAAATGTAGACTTTGCGGGAATAGAGATGAGACTGTAAACCATATACTCTGTGAATGTAGCAAACTAGCACAACGAGAATACAAAACTAGACACGACTGGGTTGGGAAGGTGATCCACTGGGAATTATGCCAAAAATTTAATTTTGAACATGCAAAAAATGGTATATGCATAAACCAGAATCTGTTCTTGAGAACGAAACGCATAAAATTCTCTGGGACCTTGAAATAAAAACGGATCACCTTATCCCAGCAAGAAGACCAGACCTAGTGTTGATAAACAAAAAAGAAAGAACTTGTCAACTGGTGGATCTTGCAGTGCCAGCAGATCACAGGGTGAAGCCTTTATGGAAAATGAAAAAATAGACAAATATCTGGACCTTGCCAGAGAAGTGAAAAAGTAATGGTACATGAAAGTGAAAGTGATACCAATTGTGGTTGGTGCACTTGGAATAGTCCCAAAAGGATTGGAAAAGGGTTTGGAAAGTTTGGAAATCAGAGGAAGGGTTGAAACCTTTCAGAACACTGCACTGCTGCAATCTACCAGCATACTCAGAAGAGTCCTGCAGACCTGAGGAGACTTGCTGTCACTCAGACTCCAGTGAAAGATCATCAGCTAATGCTGATGTGAAAACTC
>JALAJA010000310.1:53102-60602 GCA_023376005.1 Doryteuthis pealeii | reverse complement strand
ATGAGAGATACCTGATAGGGGATGGGAGTAGCCTTTCTTGGAGAGAGATTTCTTTCCTTATATTTTACCTCATATATATATATATATATATATATATATATATATATATATATATATATATATATATATGAGAAGTAAATACACAAATGATGTGTTTTTGATATGGCTTTCTCTTTAGCCGACAATTTAATAGAAAAATGAATGGTGAGAAATACCTGATAGGGGAGGGGAGTAGCCTTTCTTGGAGAGATTTGAGTAGAGGAAGTAGCAAATGGGAGTAATAAAAGGGGGGTGGTTATATGACCATAAAATATATCAGAACTATTTCTTTTATAGTAATGAAGTAGGTCTTCTTTAACTGCTTATAGCATCTATCTAGATTTTTCTTTAAGTGGTTTGTAAAAGTCTAGGTGGTGCAGCCGTCCAGTAGCACTGACACGGCTTGTTAGAATTGTCACTTAAAATATCAGTGCACATACTCATATATCAGAATGATTTCTTACATAGTTCCGATCTAGTTTTTCTTTAAGTGGTTTGTAAAAGTCTAGGTGCTGCAGCCGTCCAGTAGCACTGACACGGCTTGTTAGAATTGTCACTTAAAATATCAGTGCACATACTCATATATCAGAATGATTTCTTTCATAGTTCCGATCTAGTTTTTCTTTAAGTGGTTTGTAAAAGTCTAGGTGGTGCAGCCGTCCAGTAGCACTGACACGGCTTGTTAGAATTGTCACTTAAAATATCAGTGCACATACTCATATATCAGAATGATTTCTTTCATAGCTCCGATCTAGTTTTTCTTTAAGTGGTTTGTAAAAGTCTAGGTGGTGCAGCCGTACAGTAGCACCGACACGGCTTGTTAGAATTGTCACTTAGAATATCAGTGTACATACTCATATAGCAGAATGATTTCTTTCATAGCTCCGATCAAGTTTTTTCTTTAAGTGGTTTACATTAGGCATGGGCATTTTTGTCGTCTGCTAGGAATTTTAAAAGAGAATTAAAAATAATTAAATCTATTATTTAAGGTCAAACTTTGTCTAAATCGATAAGTAGTAACATAATAACCATCATTAAAAAAAGAAAAATATCATTACATATGCACTTTATTTTTGATAGATTTAAAACCATTTGATTTGGTCAATTTCGACGCGATCCGCCATTCAGCCTCTTTTTCGATGGTTTTAAGTGCTTGTTTACAATTTTACTGTAACATTCGAGATTGCAAAAAAAATTACCAAACATCAGGTAATTATCCGATTTTAATGAAATTTTCAGTATTGATTTAACAATTAATGAATTTTATAATGCATCAGTTATTTTATTTCAAAACTTTAATTTAGTATTTTTGCTATAAAAAATTAATATATAAAATTCATTTAAAATATAAATTTTCGGATTTTAAGTTTAAAATGTTATATTTTTAGATTCTAAAAATAAAAATCTACTTAATGCAAACCTTATTTTAGGCACAAAAAGTAATAAGTTTTGAAGAAAAACTATTGAAAATGTACCCCTCCCTTTTTTAAGCAGGAAAAACATCGATGTATAATTTTTTTCTTATATAAAATAATAGCCAATTAAATAATTATCGAAATGAGTAAAAAAGAAATCCCCCAAAAATAAATGATTTTTATTTTTTACATTTTATTTTTCGATTTTCGGTACTTACTTTCTCATAAAACAACAACCGTAAAAAAAATGTTGTTTCTATTCATAAGTTCGGTCTTTTATCTCATTATTTATACTGTAATTAGTATCGAAAATGACCAACTCGAAAAACATTTTACGCCCCTAACATAAGGGGGGTCAAAATTAAGTGACCTGAAAAAAAATGAGAGAGTTTTGAAATAAAATAGATAATGCATTATAAAGATCGTTCATTGATAAATAAACCCTGAAAATTTCATTAAAATCGATAATTCCCTGATTTTTGGTAAATTATTTTCTGTAGGGGGGGGGGGCTAAGGTCATTTTTTCAAAAACACATTTTAGGCTCAGTTTGCTAGTAGCTAGTTTACATACTGTTACATAATTATGGATCCCTAATGTCTTTTTAGGGTAGTGTAGAAATCCTTATGTCGATCGGTACAGCTGATGGCCCTGAGAGTGAGTGACAGCGTTTGACCTCACTCTGACCTTGCGTTCTGGGGATGATCGTGAGAATCGGAAGGCAATAGAAAGCCCCCTTCCGGTTTAAGGAGTAAGCAACTCAGTCAGTTGAGAGTTAGGACTTAGAAGCGAAGCTAGCAAGATGTGAGACTCACTGCGTGATTGTCTGGTCTGGGGTTCTACGAATAAAATAACATCATCGTAAATCGAAGTCTTGTTGTTATTACTAAAAGCTAACAATAGCACAGGGCTTCTGATAAGAAATGATCCCCAACAGAAACCAGACCCGGAATCCCCAATAGAAGACCAGACGAGCCCTTAGAAGATATACCAGACCAAGATAGAAGATAGACGATCAGAAGCCGGTCAGAAGACTAGACGACCAGAATAAGAAGTAAAAGAGAAGTATATAACATATAGATATATAGTGCCGGTAAAGAGGTATGCAACATATACCTATTTAGTACCGTCAAGGAAAAGGCACTACGTAACAATACTTGTATATCAGAACTATCTATTTCATTTCTTTTAACAACTCTGAATTAGTTTTTTTTTTTTTTTCTTTAAAAGCTTATAGGTATCACGACTACGGCCTTGAAAAATTGTCATTTTATATCATCAGAGTAACTACTCGTATATCATAACTATTTCTTCAAAATTTTTTGTCTCCTATCTTTACTTCCCGAGCAAGTCGAGTATCCCTGCTGTAGGGTGATATAAGGATTACGAAAGGCTGACATTCACACAGCAGTTATGTCTCTGCTTGTGGTGTTTGATAAATTTCTGCTGTCAGGGACGTCAGGTGCTCGGCAGGACCGACACTGAAGCCGGAACGATTATCCCCGCATCATGATCGTAACATGCCGGCAATTACTTCATCCTATATAATAACCGTGTCACTATCGAACAATGGCATTACTTGCGGGTGACAACTACCCGTATCTAACTTCCGGGTATTAGGGGTTAAAGAGGTTGACCTTTCTCGGTTGACCGCCCATCTCTTTATGCTTGAGTTATGCATCGTAATTTGATCCGCCGTACCTACGTATTCATTCGATTTTGTTAGGTTTATTTTTTTATTTTTTTCTCTTTGTATGGATCGGTGGAGTCATAGCCGCGGGGCAAACACTTCTAGTCTAGTTACGAACTAAATAACCTTTTCTAAATATCAATAAAAGTGGCCCTCAATATTTTTTAGATGAGATATCTTTTTTATTAATCTTCATTTATTTTCTATTCAACACATAGATGGGACCCTAACAATTACTATCAATTCAGATCAGAGTGGACCTGGGAGTAATGGCAATGAAGGGGTACACCACACTTCCAAAATCTCCATAACTAGAACTTTACCATCATGATATTTTCCACGTACCCCACTTGTACGGGTCAGGCACAAGGTCCTATTTCTGTGGGACCACCCACAAGCCGAAGCTCATGGGGTGGCGGGTGAAAAATTGCGTCGATCCCGTCGGCATTCCCCCTCAAGGCGGGCGCCTCAGACGCTGGGCAATAGACCCAGCCCTGCCCCTTTAAAAATCTAGGGGCAGGTGCTGCCTGGGGGGATGGCCCTAGAACTTTACCATCATACCCAGGACCCAAAGATCGCAGCCACCAACCTCTAGCACATATATGATAAAAGGGGTTGATGGTTTATCATAAGGGCAATACGGTTGGGGCAATCATATAGGTGCTAGGGCTTGAGGTGACCAGCCGATTGACTGGAGGAGGCGCCTCCGACCAACCATCTATTCTGAATATCTCTAATTTTTAGACCTGATGCAAGGTTTAATATATATATATATATATATATATATATATATATATATATATAGATAGATAGATAGATAGATAGATAGATAGATAGATATAGTAAATGAAGAAAAACTCTAAACTTGCTTCATTACAATAATTTATTTCAACCGTATTAATACGGCATCTTCAGGTAATCACAAGAACATGTTCTTGTGATTACCTGAAGATGCCGTATTAATACGGTTGAAATAAATTATTGTAATGAAGCAAGTTTAGAGTTTTTCTTCATTTACTAAATTTCTTGCTCTGTCCTTTTGCTCACTGGTATTAGGCACATTGAGCTCTCCTTATGGTCTACCTGCATCAGCTTGGTTAAACCATACATGGAAAGACCCTGACTACGGAAAAAAAACTATATATATATATATATATATATATATATATATATTAATACTCCTGTTCATTAAAAGTACGACCGTTATCATCTTGCAACACCCTGTGGTAAAATGAGACCATCCAGGCTTTTTAATCTTCTTGGTAAGGCAATGTCCAGGGAAGGAAAACTTTGAATTGAAACTTGTTAAACGCCGTTTATGAAACTGACCTTGCGTCACACCATGCCCGTGGGTAGAGGTCGGTAAATCTATACATATATAAAGGGCAGTTGTGTGTATGTATGTCCAAATGTAATCTATACATATATAAAGGGCAGTTGTGTGTATGTATGTCAAATGTAATCTATACATATATAAAGGGCAGTTGTGTGTATGTATGTCTGGGGCAGTTGTGTGTATGTATGTCCAAATGTAATCTATACATATATAAAGGGCAGTTGTGTGTATGTATGTCCAAATGTAATCTATACATATATAAAGGGCAGTTGTGTGTATGTATGTCCAAATGTAATCTATACATATATAAAGGGCAGTTGTGTGTATGTATGTCCAATGTAATCTATACATATATAAAGGGCAGTTGTGTGTATGTATGTCCAAATGTAATCTATACATATATAAAGGGCAGTTTGTGTGTATGTATGTCCAAATGTAATCTATACATATATAAAGGGCAGTTGTGTGTATGTATGTCCAAATGTAATCTATACATATATAAAGGGCAGTTGTGTGTATGTATGTCCAAATGTAATCTATACATATATAAAGGGCAGTTGTGTGTATGTATGTCCAAATGTAATCTATACATATATAAAGGGCAGTTGTGTGTATGTATGTCCAAATGTAATCTATACATGTATAAAGGGCAGTTGTGTGTATGTATGTCCAAATGTAATCTATACATATATAAAGGGCAGTTGTGTGTATGTATGTCCAAATGTAATCTATACATATATAAAGGGCAGTTGTGTGTATGTATGTCCAAATGTAATCTATACATATATAAAGGGCAGTTGTGTGTATGTATGTCCAAATGTAATCTATACATATATAAAGGGCAGTTGTGTGTATGTATGTCCAAATGTAATCTATACATATATAAAGGGCAGTTGTGTGTATGTATGTCCAAATGTAATCTATACATATATAAAGGGCAGTTGTGTGTATGTATGTCCAAATGTAATCTATACATATATAAAGGGCAGTTGTGTGTATGTATGTCCAAATGTAATCTATACATATATAAAGGGCAGTTGTGTGTATGTATGTCCAAATGTAATCTATACATATATAAAGGGCAGTTGTGTGTATGTATGTCCAAATGTAATATATACATGTATAAAAGGGCAGTTGTGTGTATGTATGTCCAAATGTAATCTATACATATATAAAGGGCAGTTGTGTGTATGTATGTCAAATGTAATCTATACATATATAAAGGGCAGTTGTGTGTATGTATGTCCAAATGTAATCTATACATATATAAAGGGCAGTTGTGTGTATGTATGTCCAAATGTAATCTATACATATATAAAGGGCAGTTGTGTGTATGTATGTGTTGTGTGTATGTATGTCCAAATGTAATCTATACATATATAAAGGGCAGTTGTGTAAATCTGTATGTCCGGAGGAAACTTCGAAAATAAAACAATTAATGACAAGGTAAATATATATACACATTAAATATCACCAGGGCTTGATTTTTGAGCAAGAATAATGAATTTAATTGATAACATATTTTTTTTGCATTTGATATTTTGAATAGTAGACATTAACATTTCTTTTCAGAGTAGCTGGATCAATGCAATGTCGATTTTTTACATATGGATTTAAATGAGGTATCCCACGATGATTCAACTCACGATACAGTAATAATGGATCTGCGGGACTAACTTTTAAAAATCCCCCTCTACCCAGGCGACGCCGGGTAGCCGCTGCTAGTATTTATATAAACTCATAAAGGCATTCCTGGAAAATGTACAGGTTAGAATTTGTAGCTTAAAGATTTCGACAAGAAGAGAAATTAAGCCAATTAAGCTAAAAAGTATAATTACATGAAATAAGCTACTAGAAATTATATAGAAAATTATATTCTTATTTATATTTTGAAGGCAATTACAATGCATATAAAAAAATAAAATAATGTCCAATATCTAATTAATTTCGAAGAAACTTCATTTTCAGAGACTGTTTTTGAAATGGACGCGGTCTTGTGTATTTATATATATTTTTATATATATATTTTTATAATATATATTTTTATTATATATGAAGATACTTCGAAATTGATTAGACATTGGACACTATTTCATTTTATAAGCATTGTAATTGCCTCCAATATATATATATATATATATATATATATATATATATATATTATATATAATATATATAAAAGTAAAGTCGACGGGGCGACCTAAAGTCGGTGTCAGCCAGTCAGCGAGGGAGTGTATCCCCTTTTCAATAGCGCTAGACCAAGAAGATTGTTTTAGATTTCTTGGACGGAAATGCTTTTATAAACCAGCTTCAATATCGATACTTTTATGACACACCATGTATATATATATATATATTATGTGTGTGTGTGTGTGTGTGTGTGTGTATGTGTGTGTGTGCGTGTGTGTTTGTGTGAGTGTGTGTGTGTGTGTATGTGCGTGTGTGTGTGTTGGGTGTATATATATATACGTGTATATAAATATGTATATATATATGTGTATATATGTTTGTAAATATGTACATATGTGAATATATCTGTATATATATGACAGACAGACAGACAGAGGGGGGAGGAAGTGGTGTATCATAGAAGAAAAAAGAGCGAATAATTTAATGTATACTCTTTTTTCTCTAAAGCAAATATATATATATATATGTGTATTTATATATATATATTATATATATATATATAATATATATATATATATATATATATATATGTTTATATATATATACATTCATATGTGTATATATGTGTGTTTGTGTAAATAGAATATATATATATATATATATATATATATATATATATGAGTAAGTGAGAGAGAGAGAGAGAGAGAGAGAGAGAGAGAGAGAGAGTATTAGAGATGAAAGATAAAGGATATAGTTTATATAGACTTAGCGTATTTTTTTAAAAACAAAGCTACGTGAAACTGCGGGCATTGCTTAGATTAATTGAGCAATCATTTTTAATGAAACAATCTCAAACTGTACCTTCAGGATAGAGAAGTCGTGGAGGTACAGC
>JALAJA010000310.1:50000-53002 GCA_023376005.1 Doryteuthis pealeii | reverse complement strand
GGAAACCCGCGAATCATGTAAGTCACGTGAGGCTGGTTAACCTTAGTACAGCTTGGACGTCAGGCAGGAGGCATGTCTTGCCTTAGCTGGGGTTCACTTGCACACGCGCGCTGTGTTTTAGTTAGAGAAGAAGTTTAGTTAAGCAAATAAAAGTTTAAAGAAATAACATGGTATTGTTGGTTGATGAATGTCTTGGCAAAAAGACTGACCAAGAAGAAGGAATGAATCAAAGATGAACAACCAACAGGAACCTAGAAATGTCTTGCCTTAGCTGGGGCTCACTTGCACACGCGTGCTGTGTTTAGTTAGAGAAAGAAGTTTAGTTAAGTAAATAAAAGTTTAAAGAAATAATATGGTGTTGTTGGTTGATGCATGTCTTGGCAAAAAATACTGACCAAGAAGAAGGAATGAATCAAAGATGAACAACCAACAGGAACGTAGGAATAGAAGTCAACATAGAGAGAAAGAATAGAAACTACTAGAGATCACCAAATGGCCAAAGAAGTAAGTAATGCAAGTTATGCATCTCTCTGTCTTCCTGTCTATCTCTCTCCCCTCTCTCCAGCAAAAGAACACTAGTATATATGCCCAACATGTGGGTATATATATATATCTACCAACTCCTCCGCACGAGCAGGATGCGACACAAGGTCAATTTCTTAGGGACTCCAGCTCTGGGTGTGTTTTCGGGGTTCACTCCCTTAGGTTTCCTCAGGATCATATATTTATATATATTTACCAACTCCTCCGCACGAGCAGGATGTGACACAAGGTCAGTTTCTTAAGCGGAGTTTAACAGGTTTGAATTCAGAGTTTTCCTTCTTCTAGATCGGTTGCCTAACCAAGGTTAAAGAGCCCAGTCTGTCCAATTATTTACCCATAGCCGGAGCGAGAGTAGAATTCATACCTTTCCCAAGGGTATTAGCGCTAAGGGAAATGCAATTACCACGTCCAGGATTTGAACTCGGGGCGACGAGTCCATTTCCCATGACTTTAACCGTAACACCACACACTTCCTACATGTGGGTATATAACACAGAAGTAGACGTCCCTCCGATCAATCGGCTGGTCACATCAAGCCCTAGCACCTATATGATTTTCCCAACCCTATTGCCCTTATGGCAAGCCCCACCCCTTTTTATCATATGGATGCTAGAAGGCGGTGGCTAGGGGTCTACATGTCCTGGGAATGACGTTAAACTCTATCTGATGGTGAGGTTCCAGTTTTGGAGGTTTGGGGAATGTGGTGCACCCCTTCATCACCATTGCTCCCTGGTCCACTCTGACCCGGAGTGGTAGTACCTGTTAGGGTCCCATCTATGGGTTAAATAGAAAAACGTATTTGTAAAAAAATTGTATTATTCATTAAGAATTGATTTATTTCAAAACTCTATCGGCATTAAATGACCCACTGAGGTTGATATGCCGTAAAACAAAACAAACCAAACGAAACCAAAGAAGTAGACGTATTTTACTGACCCTACGCGGTGATAGAAAGATACCGGCGAGGTCATTGCTCTCGGTGAGACGCGCAGTCGTTTTCTCGCTTCATGTTTATTGTGCACCGAATTTCAGAAAAAAAAAATATTATCTCGGCTTATCGTAATTACGTATTACGTCCGACATTTGTTTACGGAAAAAGCGAAGGTGTTGAGCGACAGGAGGCTGTTAACCTTTCGAAAAAGGTTTCGCATCGTAAGATTTCGCAGATCAATCAGCGACAAAATAAAACCGGTTTTTACTTTCATCTCTTGTAAATATAAGTACACATAATCTTTCGATGTTTTTTTTTTTCACTGGCATCTCTGGCTTCATCTTTTTCATTTTCGGTTCATCTTTTTTTTTTCTTTTTTTTTCTGTCATCTAAATCTCATTCCGACTAAGATCATTAGTGTTTTGACCTTTCTTTCTTTCTTTCTTTTTTTCCTTATTTTATTCCTTCTTTCTTTCTTGCTGTTCTTTCATTCATTCTTTCATTCATTCTTTCATTCTTTCTTTCTTTCTTTTTTAATTCTTTTCTTTCTTTCTTTCTTTCTTTCTTTCTCTTTCTTTCCTTATTTTTCCCTTCATTCTTTCTTTCTTTCTTTCATTCATTCTTTCTTTCTTTCTTTCTTTCTTTCTTTCTTTCCTTATTTTTCCCTTCATTCTTTCTTTCTTTCTTTCATTCTTTCTTTCTTTCTTTCTTTCATTCTTTCTTTCATTCTTTCTTTCATTGTTTTTCCTTCTTTCTTTCTAGCTGTTTCTTTCTTGCTGTTTTCTTTCTTTCTTTCTTTCTTTCATTTTTCTTTCTTTCATTCTTTCATTCTTTCTTTCATTCATTCTTTCTTTCTTTCTTTTTTTCTTTCTTTCTTTCATTCATTCTTTCTTTCTTTCTTTTTTTCTTTCTTTCATTCTTTCTTTCTTTCTTTCTTTCTTTCATTCTTTCTTTCTTTCATCTTTTTTTCCTTCTATCTTTTTGCTTTTTTCTTTCTTTTTCTTCTTTCTTCTTTCTCTTTCTTTCTTTCTTTCTTGCTTTCTTTGTTTTCTTTCTTCTTTCTTCTTTTTTTTCTTTCTTTCTTTCTTTCTTCCTTCCTTCCTACCTTTTTTTCTTTTTTTTCTTTTCAATAATATTTTCGGTTCATTTTTATTTATTTCTGTCGTCTAAATCTCATTCCGACTAAGATCATTAACGTTTTGACATTTCTTTCTTTCTATCTTTCTGTCTTTCTGTTTTCTTTCTTTTCTTTTTTCTTTCTGTCTTTCTTTCTTGCTGTTTCTTCTTGCTGTTTACTTTCTTTCTTTCTTTCTTTTTCTTTCTTTCTTTCTTTCTTTCTTGCTGTTTTTTTTTCTTCTTTTTCTTTCTTTTTTCTTTCTTTCTCTCTTTCTTTCTTTCTTTCTTACTTTTTTCTTCTTTCTTTCTTTCTTCTTTCTTTCTTTTTTCTTTCTTCTTTTTGCTGTTTTCTTTTTTTTTTCTTTCTTTTTTCTTTCTTTCTCTCTTTCTTTCTTTCTTTCTTTCTTTACTG
>JALAJA010000310.1:25000-45000 GCA_023376005.1 Doryteuthis pealeii | reverse complement strand
TATATATATATATATACATCAGTCATTCACAGACATGGGTTTCGACATTTACGTCTCATCAGTGCGGCTCGACTTTCTTAGCTACCTCTAGCCGGGAGCGAATCCCGACAGAAATTCTGTCTGCCAAGGTCCTTACCCTCACGGCTCTCGGAAACTGTCAGTCAGAGGCGAACATTTAATTGATACATACTTACAGGAAGTATGTTTTTACAATCACCAGAGAACACAAGTCTGTAAACAACAGACATAATATGTATACTAGGAGTGTCATAAAAATATCGAGATTGAAGCTATATTTACCAAAATAGAAATGAACAATGAATGGAACGTTATTTTTTTCAGAATACAAGGTGTGCCAAAAAGTACAAAATTGCCGATACGTTTTTTGGCACACCTGGTATGTACACACACACACCACAACATATATATGTATATATATATATATATATATATATATATATATATCGTGATAGTAAAGTATATACACAGATGTATATATTTAAAACAGTTAAACATCGCTCCTTAACGGCAGTCGGCGATGGCCTAGATGTCAACGGATTGGGCAGACGTAAAGTCAGTCGGTTTCGCTCCTGGTCGGAGTTAGTTGCTGTGTCTAGCGACACTGACGAGACGTGAAACGTTGAAACACGGTGTCTGTGGAACTTATATATATATATATATATATATATATATATATATATATATATATATATATATATATAGTAATTCTGTGATCCTGGGTTTCATAACTTTCAGTATTCCTCAAACAGAGTCTGTCTTAATGATGAATACCGAAAAATGTATGAAACTTCCATGCAATATATATATATATATATATATATATATATATATATATATATATATTGTGAGTAACCAGGCGTGGTTAACTCCATGTCCAATAACGAGTAATCAATCTCTTACTATACATTTAATGTTGAAAAATAGTTTTTAAAACTAAGTTTAATTGAAATTATACATTGCAATACTAACACAAACTGTTATATACCTTCTTACGTCTTACTCTGGTCGTCTACTCTTCTGGCCGGCTTGGTTCTTCTATCATCTATCTTGGTCTGGTCTTCTTGGGATTCCGGGTCTAGTCTCTGTTGGGGATCACTCCTTATCAGAAGCCCTGTGCTATTGTTAGCTTTTAGTAATAACAACAAGACTTCGATTTACGATGATGTTACTTTATTCGTAGAACCCCAGACCAGACAATCTGTGCAGTGAGACTCACATCTTGCTAGCTTCGCTTCTAAGTTCTAACTCTCACTGAGTTGCTTACCCCTTAAACCGGAAGGGGCTTCTATCGGCTTCCGATTCTCACGATCATCCCCAGAACGCAAGGTTAGAGTGAGGTCAAATGCTGTCACTCACTCTCAAGGCCATCAGCTGCACTAATATGATTTCTACACTATTGTCATAATCATTAGGTATCTAATGATTATGTAACAAAACAACTGTTTCAATAATATATTCAATAATTAATTTCAATGGTTAATTAAATGTATAGTAATTTGTTTTTTGTTGTTTTTTTTTAAGCAATACGTAATTAAAAACAACCTTAATTCCCTTAAACTGTAACCTAATTCGCAAAATGTTAATTCATAGACTGTAGTTAAACTGTCATTGGGTACCACCAAAAAACATTCCGTTTTAATTTTTCGACCTAAATCAGAAGTCAGCCTTCAACAACACAACAGAGTACAAAGTTGTCAACAAGTCTTCCTAATTAATTTGGGAGGGTCCCTGACAGTTCAAGTGGGCTATTGCTTCCACACTCACAGCGGTTACTACGCTGTCACTTAGCAGCTGGCATGAGGGATCTAGTGCTAAATGTTTACTAGGGTAGGTCGATTTTTCACTTTTTAAAAATATCAAATTGTCCATCTATGCGAAAGTTGTGTGTTAGTATACCGAATACTGATACCAAAAATTAGATCTTTTACTCGTACCATTATTTGAGGAAATAGCATCAAAGATCGTCTACTAAAATTCACAAAAAATCTTTGTTTTTACAACATTCGGCCTAGGAATTGGCGACGGTGATGGGGGGGGGATAAGCATTTTCAATTTGAATTCTATTTATAATATTTAATTTGTTTCATTTTAATAAAAAAATGTAACATTTTCTGATTTAAGTATTGAAAACGGTTAATTTTCTAACCAATTTCCAGGTCCAATTAATTTCAGAGTTCGGTCACCTGGCTCAAAATGGACGAATTTCTCCAGCCCGCTAAGAGGGTTATTCATTAATTTCCCGAGTCCCCTGACACAAGACAGTTTGTATTTACTTGTGATTGAGGTGTTGGGTATATACACACTGGGAACCTTGTGCCAGACTTAGCTACCCTGGGCGCATGCTTCCTTAACGTTCTTAAAATAAACGTCTCTTTTGCGGGGCAGAAGCGCTCTCGTGAAAACCGCAACGGCTTCGACATTTACCGCGCAGTGTACAATTCGCGTCCTCACGTGATGTGAACGCATGCGTACCGAGGCCATTAGGCTGTCGCGTGAGATGCCAGAGACGGACCACAAAACATGGCGGTGGCTCAGGAAAATGCCACAAAGGAAAGCAATTTGGCAGAGACGTTTCTTTCTCCCCCCCTTATTTTTATTTATTTATTTTTTATTTTATTTATTTTTTTTTTCTTCTTGTTTTTCGTTTTACGATTTTGTCCTGAGGTGAGCCGTTTTTTCCTTCCCCTTATTTTTATCTATATTTTCTTTTCTTTTTTATTTCTTCTTTTATTTTTCCTTCTTTTCTTCTTCTAGTTTTCTTTTTCTTCCCTGTCGCTTATTTTTCTTTCTTTCTTTTTTATATTCCCTTTATTATTCTTTCTTTTTATTCTTTCTTTTCTTTATCTTTATTCATTTGATTCATTTTTTTTTCGTTTCTATTTTTCATTCTTTTCGTTTTTTCTTCATTTTCATTTCTTTCATTTTTCTTATTTTTCTTTTCGTTTTCTTTGTCTTTTCTTTCTTCTAGTTTTTCTTTTTCTTTTTCTTTCTTTTTGTTTTCTTTTCTTTCCCCTATGTTTTTATTTACTTTTTTATATTTTCTTTCTTTCTTTTTCTTTCTTTTCTTATTCTTTTCTTTCTTTTGTTCATATTTCTTTTTTTAAATTTTTCTTTCTTTTTTTCTTTCTCTTTTTATTCTTTTCTTTCTTTTCTTTATATTTCTTTTTTTCATTTTTCTTTCTTTTCTTCATATTTTTTTCTTTCTTTTTTTCTTTGTTTCTATTCTTTTTCTTTTCTTTTTTCTTTTTCTTTTCTATTTTTTCTTTCCCTTATTTGTACTTATTTTTATTTTTATTTTATTTCTACTTCCTTTTCCCTACTTTCCTTTATCTATTTTTTGTATTTTCTTTCTTTTATTTTCTTATTCTTTTCTTATTCTTTACTTTCTTTTCTTTATATTTATTTATTTCCTATTTGCTTCTCTTTTTTCTTTTTCTTTTTCTTCTTCTTTTCTTTTTTCTTCTTTTTTCTTCTTTATTTCCTTCCTATCTTTTTGCTTTTCTTTTTTTCTCCCCTTATTTTTATTTAATTTTTATTTATTTTCTTTTTCTTTTCCGTTTCTTTCTTTTTCGTTTTGCTTTTTCATTTCTTTTTTCTTCTTCTTTTCTTTCTTTTCCTTTTTCTTCCTTCTCTTTTTCATTTCTTTTTCTTTTTTTTTTCTCCCTTCTTTTTTTTTCTTTCTAACCCTTAGTTTTTATTTCTTTCGTTATTTTTCATTTTGTTTTATTTTCTTCTTCATTTTCCTCTTTTTCTTTTCTTTTCTTCTTCCTTTTCTTCTGTTTCTTTTCTTTTCTTTTTTCTTCTTTTTCTTTTATTTTTCTTTCCTTTCTTTATATTTATTTACTTTTTCATTTTTTTCTTTCATTTTCCCTTTTCTTTCTTTTCCTTTTTTACTTCTTTTTTCTTTTCTTGTTTTTTCTTTTCTTTTTCTTCCTTTACTTTTCTTTATTATTTCTTCCTTTTTGTTTTTCTTTACTCATCCTGTCCTGCGCAGTTTCCATCACATTAATGGCTGCCACCTATTTCTGTTGAGCGTCTCTCTTGTTTTCCTCGGCTGTTATTGATGAGAAATTGTTTGGGGAGGAAGGAGGTGGGCGTTGGCCAGCGAGGGAGAAGATCTCGGCCATTGTGTGTGTCAATCATCAATTCCAGATGTGTTTTCTTCTAGCGTGTACCAAGGTGTTTGTTTTTTGTTTTGTTGTTTTTTTGGGGTTTTTTTTTGCTTTTTGTTTGTTTTTTCTCTCTTGTTTGTTATTGTTGAAGTGTGTAGTAAAATGTCGATGGTCTTTTGAGCATAGATCGATTATCGATTAAGTCTTGCTTTTCAAAGTTTGGTGTCACACAAATAAAAACGGTTCCTATTTTCAATTTTCATTGATTATGCCCCTTTTTTTATTTCAGTTTTCTGTCGTCACCTCAGCTAAATAATTGACCATCCCGTTTTTATCATAAAGAAAGAAAGGGAGGAAAAAGGACACGCTACACAGAAAGACATACTAAGAATGAAAAAACGAGAGCAGGGGAAATACATACATAGAGAGAGAGAGAGAGAGAGAGAGAGAGAGAGAGAATGGGATGGTTCAGTTTGTTTGTTTTTTTTTTGCTTTTTGTTTGTGGTTTTTCTCCCTTGTTTGTTGTTGTTGTAGCATGTTGTAAAATGTCGATAATGTTTTGATTATCGATTAAGTCTTGCTTTTCAAAGTTTGGTGTCACACGAATAAAGAGTGGTCTTATTTTCAATTTTCATTGATTATTCCTTCTTTTTATTTCAGTTTTCTGTCGTCATCTCAGCTAAATAACGGACCATTCCATTTTTATCATACAGAAAGAAAGGGAAGAAAAATGACATGCTACACAGAAAGACATAATAAGAATGAAAGAACGAGAGTAGGGGAAATACACACAGAGAGAGAGAGAGAGAGAGAGAGAGAGAGAGAGAGAGAGAGAGAGAGAGAGAGAGAGAGATTTGGTGAAAGAAAAGATAGATGTAAATGGAACGAGGAGGTAAAAGAAACGAGAAGATAATTCTTCATTCCTTCTCTCACTTTTTCTCACCTCCGACCATCAATCTCTCCTCATTTTCACCTCTCTATATATCTCATCTCCCCCAATGCCTTTATAATAAGAGAGAGGAATGGTTCAGTGTCTCTTTTTGTTTGTTTGTTTGTTTGTTTTTTGCTTTTTGTTTGTTTGTTTTTTCTCCCTAGTTTGTTTTTTCTCCCTTGTTTGTTTTTTCTCCCTTGTGTGTTATTGTTGTAGTATGTAGTAAAATGTCGATAATCTTTTCAAAGTTTGGTGTCACACGAATAAAGAGTGGTCTTATTTTCAATTTTCACTGATTATTCCTGTTTTTTTTTATTTCAGTTTTATTTTCCAACCCAAAATAGCCATTATAATTAAAGACATAATAAGATTATAAATCGATGATGTATTAAAGAATTAATCAAAAAATGATTAAAAACTAAAACATATTAATAAACAATAATAGATGATGAAAGTAAACAAAGAAAAAATACTCATTAGAAGAAAAATAAAAATTAACAACTTTAAAAACAAGAATATATAAAGAATAAAGATTTATTTATTTATAGAAAACGAAATTTTAAAAATTCTAGTTTTAATTTTCTAAATTCGGGTAATGCCGCGTAGCCCATTACATATCTGTTTGGTTACAATGCAGAAGAGTTTGGTAATAGAGTTTGGAAATAAATATAACTAATGATATTTGTTTCGATGGTTAATATTCCAAGAGAAATGATAAAATCAAGGACATTTTAGTTTAGAAGAAAATTATTTTTGATGATTAAAAAAATGATAACAGTGTTGTACTTATGTCAGTAAGATCGGAATTCCATATGACTGACAAGTTAAAGCGACAATTCTTCCAGGCTGTGGTTATATCAGTACTGCTGTATGGCTGCACCACATGAACCCTAACAAACCGCCTTGAGAATAAGCTAGATGGGACCTACACAAGAATGCTGCGTGCGGTCTTGAACAAGTCGTGGAAACAGCACCACACAAGGAAGCAGCTGTATGGTCACTTGTCTATGTATCGGTATGTATCGGTATGTATCGGTTTATCTCAATCGGTAGCGCGCCCGCCTAGGAACCAATAAGGTTCCTGGTTAGATACCGGCTAGCTAACTCAGAGTATGAGTTGCAGAGGGATCTGTTCGCTAAAGGAGCTAATTACTAGTGTAAAGTGTTAGACTCCCTAGCGGTCTGGCTGATACAGACTTTAGGCTACCACGACTATATATATATATATATATATATACTAGCAAATATATGCACCCTCCGGGTGCAAGTATCTAAGTTTTAATGTAATAAAGTATTGTATTAAATTAGAAAGGCTAATAAAACTAAATAAGAATGCAGATAAAATTATTTGAAACAGAGGGAGGTATAATAGAAAAATAGAACAACTGAAATTTACTCTTCCATCACTCCCATCTTTCATTGTTATTTTTTCTAATTTAAGTATTTAGTTAAAAGAGGAAGTAAAGAATAAAATGACAGTTATCTTTTCTTGTTAATCGATTTCATTTAAGATTCATTGAAGAGATTTTTGCTTATATTCATTAAAATAAATCCAAACAGTTAAAAATCAATAATACTAAGCACATATTTAATAAAATCACATTTTTAATATCAATATGCAAATTAGCCTTTCCGTTCACACTGTAAACCGCTATTTTGTTGTATATATAAATATAATTGCATGTTGCTAATATGTAGATATGGTTAACAGTATTAATAATGTACAACAATTTTATTAATAATTAAGGTTTAGATAAAATTAATATCATGGTGAATGTGATGTCAATAACTAAGGAAATTGTGACTTGAGTAGGAATATAGTTTCGGTTACAGACAGAAAAACACACAATCTCCATTATAATAAGATATATATATATATATATATATATATATATATAACTACCATTTAAATTGTTGTTGGCATCCTTTGGAGGGGAACTACATAGCCTGGGAGGGTTGATACGGAGTATGTGCTGTTGCCCAGGCAGCAGATATCTCCTCTTCTCACTGCCGCTGTGGTCCAAAGGCAAAGGTAAGAAACCAATACAGTTTGACAACGGCAGTGTTGCTGCATAGCGCTAACCTTCAGCGTTACTCCATCTTAGGGACTCCGGCTCTGGGTTTGTTTTCGGGGTTCATTCCCCTAGCTTTCCTCAGGATCATATATATATATATATATATATATAAAGATAATCTAATGAGTCAGACGAACCTACTATTAGTTTCGCATAAAGCTCTTCAGGTATCGAGCAATTTTTACATATTAGCTTTCTCCTAGTGGTTATATGAATATATATCTGTCTTATATACATATATATACATATAAATTGTTTTTTCTTTTGGCCAAATACTGTACCAATAGATTATTTTTTGTTGGTACGAATATCTTGGTCCTTTCTTTTTTTCAACATTTTTTTTCTTCCTGGTTGATGTTTGGTAGTATATTTTTACAATCAAACTTTCTGCTGGGTTTTTTCTCTCCGCAAGGATCTACCAACACGCTTGGTATATTAATTATATATATTATATATATATATATATATATATATATATATATTTACCAACTCCTCCGCACGAGCAGGATGTGACACAAGGTCAATTTCTTAAGTGGAGTTTTAACAGGTTTGAATTCAGAGTTTTCCTCCTCCTATACCGATTGCCTAACCAAGGTTAAAGAGCCCAGTCTGCCCTACTATTTACCCATAGCTAGAAGGAGAGTAGAATTCATACCTTTCCCAAGGGTATTAGCGCTAAGTGAAATGCAATTACAACGTCCAGGATTTGAACTCGGGGTGACGAGTCCATATCCTATGACTTTAACCGTTACACCTCGCACTTCCTCAGGATCATATAAAGCAGCGGTGGTTTTGTAACAAACTCTTCCTTGTTCTAGATGGATTGACGACCAGGGCCGGGTAGCTGCATCTAACCAATTTGGTCTTGTGTGTGTAGTAAGTGCGCCAATCCTACTACTGTCAGTGTGGATTCTGGTTGGCTCCCTTAGAGTTCATCTGCACCTTTCAGCACATGTATTTATTTTTTTGTGTGGGGTGTTTACTTACCCTCCTCTCCAGACAACCAATACATACCTGTATTCTAGTTTCATTGCTCATAAAATATCAATGTTTTAACTTAGTATAAGTCCACACGTACACTACAGCGTTAAGTTGGACGTGAGATGCGTCGTAAATAATTTATTTCGTCTTTGTCTCGGTCAGCTTTCTGCGAGACACCCCCACAACGTAACATTGGCAGCCAAGCTGAAAATACAAAAAGAAAAACCACCAAAAAAAAAAAACAGTCTCATTATTTTGTGACAGAATTCGTACGGTACCGATTCAGTCTGTACTCCAAGACTTCTCTATCCTGAAGGTACAGTTTGAGATTGTTTCATTAAAATGATTGCTCAATTAATCTAAGCAATGCCCGCAGTTTCACGTAGCTTTGTTTTTAGAAAAATACGCTAAGTCTATATAAACTATATCCTTTATCTTTCATCTCTAATACTCTCTCTCTCTCTCTTCTCTCTCTCTCTCTCTCTCTCACTTACTCATATATATATATATATATAATATATATATATATTATTTCTATTTACACAAACACACATATATACACATATGAATGTATATATATATAAACATATATATATATATATATATATATATATATATATATATATAATATATATATAATATAAATACACATATATATATATATTTGCTTTAGAGAAAAAAGAGTATACATTAAATTATTCGCTCTTTTTTCTTCTATGATACACCACTTTCCTCCCCCTCTGTCTGTCTGTCTGTCATATATATACAGATATATTCACATATGTACATATTTACAAACATATATACACATATATATATACATATTTATATACACGTATATATATATATACACCCAACACACACACACGCACATACACACACACACACACTCACACAACACACACGCACACACACACACACACACACACACACACACACACACATATATATATATATATATACATGGTGTGTCATAAAAGTATCGATATTGAAGCTGGTTTATAAAAGCATTTCCGTCCAAGAAATCTAAAACAATCTTCTTGGTCTAGCGCTATTGAAAAGGGGATACACTCCCTCGCTGACTGGCTGATACCGACTCTAGGCCGCCGTCAACTTTACTTTTATATATATATATATATATATAATATATATATAATATATATTATATATATATATGGAGGCAATTACAATGCTTATAAAATGAAATAGTGTCCAATGTCTAATCAATTTCGAAGTATCTTCATATATAATAAAAATATATATATATTATAAAATAATATATATAAATACACAAGACCGCGTCCATTTCAAAAACAGTCTCTGAAAATGAAGTTTCTTCGAAATTAATTAGATATTGGACATTATTTTATTTTTTTATATGCATTGTAATTGCCTTCAAAATATAAATAAGAATATAATTCTATATAATTTCTAGTAGCTTATTTCATGTAATTATACTTTTAGCTTAATTGGCTTAATTTCTCTTCTTGTCGAAATCTTTAAGCTACAAATTCTAACCTGTACATTTTCAGGAATGCCTTTTATGAGTTTATATAAATACTAGCAGCGGCTACCCGGCGTCGCCTGGGTAGAGGGGGATTTTTAAAAGTTAGTCCGCAGATCCATTATTACTGTATCGTGAGTTGAATCATCGTGGGATACCTCATTTAAATCCATATGTAAAAAATCGACATTGCATTGATCCAGCTACTCTGAAAAGAAATGTTAATGTCTACTATTCAAAATATCAAATGCAAAAAAAATATGTTATCAATTAAATTCATTATTCTTGCTCAAAAATCAAGCCCTGGTGATATTTAATGTGTATATATATTTACCTTGTCATTAATTGTTTATTTTCGAGTTTCCTCCGACATACAGATTTACAAACTGCCTTTATATATGTATAGATTCATTTGGACATACATCACCAACTGCCCTTATATATGTATAGATTACATTTGGACATACAATACACACATACTGCCCCATTTGGACATACATACATTTGGACATACATACATTACATTGCATGCATTTGGACATACATACACACAACTGCCTTTATATATGTATAGATTACATACACACAACTTTTATATATTACATTGGAGATACATAACACACTTTGATTACATTTGGACATACATACTGCCCTTTATATATGTATAGATTACATTTGGACATACATACACACAACTGCCCTTTATATGTATAGTTACATTTGACATACATACACACAATTTTATATATGGATTACATTTGGACATACATACACAACTGCCTTTATATTATGTATAGATACATTTGGACATATACACACAACTGCCCTTTATATATGTTAAGATTACATTTGGACATACATACACACAACTGCCTTTATATATGTATAGATTACATTTGACAACATACACACAACATTTGGACATACACACAACTGCCTTTATATATGTATTACATACATACACACAACTGCCCTTATATATGTATAGATACATTTGGACATACATACACACAACTGCCCTTTATATATGTATAGATTACATTGGACATACATACACACAACTGCCCTTTATATATTATAGATTACATTTGGACATACATACACACAACTGCCTTTATATATGTATAGATTACATTTGGACATACATACACACACTGCCCTTTATATATGTATAGATTACATTTGGACATACATCACACAACTGCCCTTTATATATGTATAATTACATTTGACATACATTTGTATAGATTTCATTACATACACACAACTGCCTTTTATATATGTATAGATTACATTTGGACATACATACACACAATGCCCTTTATATATGTATAGATTACATTTGGACATAATACACACAACTGCCCTTATATATGTATAGATTACATTTGGACATACATACACACAACTGCCCTTTATATGTATAGATTACATTTGGACATACATACACACAACTGCCCTTTATATATGTATAGATTACATTTGGACATACATACACACAACTGCCTTTATATATGTATAGATTACATTTGGACATACATACACACAACTCCCTTTATATATGTATAGATTTACCGACCTCTACCCACGGGCATGGTGTGACGCAAGGTCAGTTTCATAAACGGCGTTTAACAAGTTTCAATTCAAAGTTTTCCTTCCCTGGACATTGCCTTACCAAGAAGATTAAAAAGCCTGGATGGTCTCATTTTACCACAGGGTGTTGCAAGATGATAACGGTCGTACTTTAATGAACAGAGTATTAAATATATAATATATATATATATAATAATTATATAGTTTTTTTTTTTCGTAGTCAGGGTCTTCCATGTATGGTTTAACCAGAGCTGATGCAGGTAGACGCATAAGGAGAGCTCATGTGCTAATACCAGTGAGCAAAAAGGACAGAGCAAGAAATTAGTAAATGAAGAAAAACTCTAAACTTGCTTCATTACAATAATTTATTTCAACGTATTAATACGCATCTTCAGGTAATCACAAGAACATGTTCTTGTGATTACCTGAAGATGCCGTATTAATACGGTTGAAATAAATTATTGTAATGAAGCAAGTTTAGAGTTTTTCTCATTTACTTATCTTCTATCTATCTATCTATCTATCTATCTATCTATATATATATATATATATTATATATATATATATATATATTAACCTTGCATCAGGTCTAAAATTAGAGATATTCAGAATATGGTTGGTCGGAGGCGCCTCCTCCAGTCAATCGGCTGGTCACCTCAAGCCCTAGCACCTATATGATTGCCCCAACCGTATTGCCCTTATGATAAACCATCAACCCTTTTATCATATATGTGCTAGAGGTTGGTGGCTGGCGATCTTTGGGTCCTGGGTATGATGGTAAAGTTCTAGGGCCATCCCCCAGGCAGCACCTGCCCCTAGATTTTTAAAGGGGCAGGGCTGGGTCTATTGCCCAGCGTCTGAGGCGCCCGCCTTGAGGGGGAATGCCGACGGGATCGACGCAATTTTTCACCGCCACCCCATGAGCTTCGGCTGTGGGTGGTCCACAGAAATAGGACCTGTGCCTGACCGTACAATGGGGTACGTGGAAAATTATCATGATGGTAAAGTTTCTAGTTATGGAGATTTTGGAAGTGGTGTACCCTTCATTGCCATTACTCCCAGGTCCACTCTGATCTGAATTGATAGTAATTGTTAGGGTCCCATCTATGTGTTGAATAGAAAATAAATGAAGATTAATAAAAAATATCTCATCTAAAAATATTGAGGGCCACTTATTGATATTTAGAAAAGGTTATTTAGTTCGTAAACTAGACTAGAAGTGTTTGCCCGCGGCTATGACTCCACCATCCATACAAAAGAAAAAATAAAAAATAAACCTAACAAAATCGAATGAATACGTAGGTACGGCGGATCAAATTACGATGCATAACTCAAGCATAAAGAAGATGGCGGTCAACCGAGAAAGGTCAACCTCTTTAACCCTAATACCCGGAAGTTAGATACGGTAGTTGTCACCGCAAGTAATGCCATTGTTCGATAGTGACACGGTTATTATATAAGGATGAAGTAATGCCGGCATGTTACGATCATGATGCGGGATAATCGTTCCGCTTCAGTGTCGGTCCTGCCGAGCACCTGACGTCCCTGAGCAGAAATTTATCAAACACCCAAGCGAGACATAACTGCTGTGTGAATGTCAGCCTTTCGTAATCCTTATATCACCCTACAGCAGGGATACTCGACTTGCTCGGGAAGTAAAGATAGGAGACAAAAAATTTTGAAGAAATAGTTATGATATACGAGTAGTTACTCTGATGAATAAAATGACAATTTTCAAGGCCGTAGTCGTGATACTATAAGCTTTAAAGAAAAAAAAAAAAACTAACATTCAGAGTTGCTTAAAAGAAATGAAATAGATAGTTCTGATATACAAGTATTTTACGTAGTGCCTTTTTCCTTGACGGTACTAAATAGGTATATGTTGCATACCTCTTTACCGGCACTATATCTATATGTTATATACTTCTCTTTACTTCTTATTCTGGTCGTCTAGTCTTCTGACGGCCCTTCTGATCGTCTATCTTCTCATCTTGGTCTGGTATATCTTCTAAGGCTCTGGCGTCTGGTCTTCTATTGGGGATTCCGTCTGGTTTCTGTTTGGGATCATTTCTTATCAGAAGCCCTGTGCTATTGTTAGCTTTAGTATAACAAGCTTCGATTTACGATGATGTTTATTATTCGTAGACCCCAGACCAGACAATCACGCAGTGAGTCTCACATTTGCTAGCTTCGCTTCTAAGTCCTAACTCTCAACTGACTGGTTGCTTACTCCTTAAACCGGAAAGGGGCTTTCTATTGCTTCCGATTCTCACGATATCCCAGAACGCAAGGTCAGATGTGGTCAACGCTGGTCACTGCATCTTCAGGGCATCAGCTGTACCGATCGACATAAGGATTTCTCACTACCCTAAAAGACATTAGGGATCCATAATTATGTAACAGTATGTAAACTACTAGAGCATGAGCCTAACAATGTGTTTTGAAAATGACCTTAGCCCCCCCTAACAGAATAATTTACAAAAACTCAGGGAATTATCGGATTTCTAATGAAATTTAGGGTTTTACATGAACGATCTGTATAATGCATTTCTATTTTATTTCAAACTCTCATTTTTATTTCAGCGATCACCTTAATTTGACCCCCTTAGATATATAAGAGAGAGAATGAGAAGAAGAGTTGTGTAGAGAGAGAGAGAGAGAGAGAGAAAGAAAGAAAGGATAGGAAGAAAGAGAGGGCGAGAGAGAAATGGGTAGAGAAATCCAGAGAAGAGAGAGGTGGGGTGGAGAGAGAGAGAGAAAGAGAGAGAGAGGAGAGAGAGAGAAGAAAGGGCGGCCGAGAGAAGAAGAGGTGAGAGAGAGAGAGCAGCAGATCCCAACAAGAGCAAGCGAGAGAGGGAGAGATGCAAGAAGAAGAGAGAGAGACAGATGAAACAGAGAACAGAGAGAGAGAAAACAGAGACAGAAGTAGAACAGAGAAGTAAGGGAAATAGGACGAGAAGAAGAAGAGACGAGAGCAAGAGAAAGCGGAGTGTGGTGGGTGTGTGTGCGTGTGTGAGGAGGAGAGAGTACAGGTTGGGGAGAGAGAGAGAATAAGGAGGAACACATAAATAGAGGAGAGAGTGAGACGAGAGTGACAGAAAGAGATAGACCGAAGAAAGAGAAGAAAGAGACGGGAGAGAGAAAAGAAAGAGAGCGAGAGATTAGGAGACTACCGCAACTAGAGAGAGAGGAGAAGAGAGAGAGAGAGAGAAGAGAGAATGAGAATCAGTGGATGAGAAAAGAGAAAGATTCAGGAGAGGAGAGAGAGAGAGAGTTTGATGACGAGCGAAGGGCCAGCGGCAAGGTCGTTATTAATGTCTCGTCCGCGCAAGGACATTCAGCGATCAAATCGGACGACCCAAGATACGCACACGAGAAGATCGATTCGGATATTTCGTAAGATCCCCTCCCTCCCCTCGCCCCTTCTCGTCTCCTCTCTCTCTCGTCTCCAACCACCCGAAATTGGGGAAGGGAGAAATAGATGAGGCGAGGAACGAAAAGTAAATTCCAGAATAAAACAACGGGAGAGTGGGGGGGTGGGCGTGGTTGATGAGAAAGGGAGAGTGATAAGCGGTTGTCGTTAGTGAGCTCGGACGTTCGAGCTGAAAGACAGATGAGTGAGAAAGCGACGCGAGAAGGACGAATAGAGTTAATGGATTGTTTACTGAAAAGAGACACAGAGGAGACTAAAAAAGAAGAAAAAAAGAGAAAAGAAGAACGTTAAGCAAAAGAAAAAGACAAAAATAGACAAATAACGGAAAATGTATTTATTATATACATTATATTATACATATATATAATATGTGTGTACGGTTTTGGATGATGGTCGAATTATTAAGCCAAGTTTCTTTTTAGAGCGAGACATTTGTCCAATTTAAGAGCCGTGGTAAGTCGGGTAAAAAAGGGTTGGCTACGCGGTTTAAGTGGAAGAGGAAAACGGAGTGGGGTGGAGGAGCGAGGGGGTGCACAAATGGCGTTGGTAGATTTAGGGGGGGCGATTTGTAAAGAGAGAAAAGAACGGTAAAAAAAATCTTTAAAATCTGGGGATTGACGAAAGGGGATGCTAGTAAGAGGTAGTTGATTTTGAGCACTTCTGGGATACATCTGTGTGAGTGGAAATGTAGAACACAACACAAAACCCAGAGCGGATACACACACACACACGTACACACACACACATTACATTACACATACATACCACGCATAATACCTACAGCATACACACAGCACAAAACAGACACACAAAACATAATAACATACCGTACGACCGGAAGCGGCGTGGTGTAATGGTGTAACATAGTCATGGGAATGGACTCGTCGCCCCGAGTTCGAAATCCTGCGATGGTGGTCATGACATTTCACTTAGCGCTGAATAATTCTTGGGAAATGGTATCGAATCCTACTCTCCGTCCAGCTGATGGGTCGAATAATAGGAGCAGACTGGCTCTTTAACCTTTGGTTAGGCAAACCGGTCTAGGAAGAAGGAAAACTCTGAATTCAAACCTGTAATCCTCCGCTTGAAGGCAAATTGACCTTGAGTTCACATCCTGCTTTGTACGGAGGGGTTGGTAAATATATATATTGACATATACATAGTATAGTATATATAAATACATTACGATTACACGCATATAAACATACATACACTCAACACATACAACACAGACCAATAACTCCAACATACACAGAGACTACAACACACGATACAATGTCTATGCATACACACTTATGACACCATTGTATTCTAAAAATCTAATTAGCTTTCCAGTTCAGTTGTTATTTCTATCCTATGGTAAATACAGTGCTTGCAAACTTTGACACTCTTTATACACACAACCCTTGTATTCCTGAAAAGAATTAACGTTCCATTGCATTGGTTAATATATCTATTGGTAAAATCATGCGTTCAATCCTCGCCCCTTTTATGACACACCTTTATATTCTGAATAAAATTAACGTTCCATTCTCATTTGTTAATTTCTATCTTGGTAAATAACAGCTTAAAACGTTGACACTTTTATAACAAACACCTTGTATTCTCGAATAAAATAACGTTCCATTTCATTGTTATTTCTATCTTGTAAAATACAGTTTCAAGTCTCACCCCTTTTATGACACACCTTACTTTCGAAAAATTAGCATTCCATCATTGTTCCTTTCGGTTTTTTGGCAAATACAGCTTCAAGTCTCGATACCTCTTATCCCTTCCCAACACACACACCACAGTATGTAAAAGTATTACAGTTTTAACTAATGTATTGAGCACATGTTATATTTTTTAGTAACATGTGACTTACTCAAATTGATACTTGTATCGAACCCAGAATATGGGAATTAGCCTAGTGTTTTTACCGGTAAGCTTATTCCCTTTGATATATATAGATATATATAATATGAATTTAACATTTTGAAAAACAGATTAGTAATTATTAATTTAATAAATTATATAATTAATAATTACTATTGTTTGTTTGAAATGTTAAATTGCATTTCTGGTCGGATTATTTCCATTATTTACACACCACATATATAATATATATTATATAAATATAGTTAATAATTAATAAGTCATATCCACAGACGACGTGTTTCGCCATATCATCCTCCTCAGTGTGGCTAGACACAACTATCCTTGGGTAGGGTTCGAACTCAGACTGGACCGTATTGGTAAGTTCCGATATCTTATCCCTCGCCCAACAACGCAAAAGCTCTTTGGGGCTGACAGCTGATGCGGACTGGTGTTTTTAAACTGATTAAATACATAGAAAGTGTATGTTTCATTCGTCACTGAGAGATCAATTTCCGGAGAAATGATCATTGCTTATTTGCCTTAGTAGTGAGAGTTAATTTAACATTACCAATTAGAGAAGCTCATTACAAAATTTAATGGGAGCATATATATTAACTAATGTAATAATAATTAATAAGTCATCCACAGACACGTGCTTCGCATATCAAGCCTCCTCAGTGTGGCTAGACACCAACTATCTTGGGTAGGGTTCGACTCAGACATGACCGTATGGTAGTCACGATATCTTATCCCCATCGCCCACTACAGCTGATGCGGGACTGGTGTTTTAAAAACTATAAATACATAGAAAGTGTATGATCATATAATATATTATATAATCATAATGAACAAAAGTTGGAAAAACAAAGGAATATCTATTTTATTGTTATTTATTTTTTGATAGATCTCACTCGTTTCCGAAAAAAAACTACATTGTATTGTTAATATGCCAAATATTATTAAAAATCATCTTATAATCTATTAAATGTATGGGCTAATATGGGTTAAAGCGAACAGTATGAACACTGCAGACTTCATTATGTCATGTCATAATCACATACTCTTGGAACACACTTGTTTGTTGGAAAATGTCTTGACTTTGCCATTGCTTGGTTTTTTTTAAAGGTATCTAATAGGAAAGGTAATGCAATACAACTATTCGTTTCCAACTAGAGGTAAATAATGGCCAACACTGGGTCTTTAACCTTGAGGAAGAAAACTCTGAATTCAATCGCTGTTAAACCGCCGCTTAAAAAAACTGACTTGTGGTCAACATTCCTAATCATACGTAACTGGTTGTATATATTATATATATAATATATATATTATATATATATAATATTATTATATATATAATATATATATATTTATATATATATATAATATATATAATATATTGGAAGATATATATACTGTGTGTAGGAAGTCAATAAAAAGTGGAATATAAATTTTAAAAAAGTAAAAAAAAAAGAAGAATCTGGGATGCTAGCCTGTGTAGTGGTTAGAATCGTCCGCTCTGTCGCTTGACAGACGGGGTTTCGAGTCACACACGGGAGCTGTCTCTCCCATGTCTATAACCTTGCTGATGAGACCTAATAGGTCGAAATATTACATTTCAGGGATTGACATTTTCGAATTTGTTTAAACCTTGACATTTGAAACATATATGCCCCCGCCTAAATTCATTAATTATTAACTAATTTATATTTTTCAAAAAATTAGTATGACTCACTTAAGCACATATACTCCAAAATTGTCGGCTAAAAGCCATATCAAATAAACACAATTTGATATTTGTCTTACTCTCATATATATACTATATATATATATATATATATATATATATATATATATATTATATATATATATATATATATATATATACCAAGGCGTGTTGGTAGATCCTTGCGCAAGAGAAAAAAAACCAGCAAGAAAGTTTGATTGTAAAAAATTTATTACTACCAAACATCAACAGGAAGAAAACATTTTTTTGAAAAAAAGAAAGGAGCAAGATATTGGTACAACAAAAAATAATATCTATTGTACAGTATTTGGCCAAAAGAAAAAAAACAATTTATATGTATATATATGTTATATTAAGATATTATATATATTCATATATATAAGATATATATATATATTATATATATAAGTCAGATTTTAGCCCTGAGAGCTTTATGAAACTAATAGTTATAGCGTTTCGTCCTGACTCATAGATTATATATATATATATATTATATATATATATATATATATATATATAATATATCTTGGCGTGTACCTGTACGGCCATTTTTGGTTATATTAAGCTGGATAACAGCATTAAACTTTCCCACGCAACTCATTTTCCAATTTTCGACTTCTTTCGATGTCTTGAACCATAAACTTCTTTTTATTATTGCCTATTTTCCAAGACAATAGATCGATTCTTTTTTTCTGCCCTTCACAAATATGTAACACGCTGTCTCCTTCACCTCTAGACACTTCCTGCATATTTATAGGTCATATATTATACTACCTGTGACCGACGTTTCTATTTTCTTTGAAAGATGTTAATTTTCATGACATGCCTCTAACCCCCCCCCCGGGTGCATCAGGTTTTAGTTAATGTCCTGTGACTATTGTTCTCTAGTGCGCGCATGGGTGGGGGATGTGTTCGGATTGGTCTCTTGTTGTGCATGGTGTAGGGAGGTGTTCGGTTGTTCTTATTGTGGTCTTTGGGGACTGTATTTCTCTGAATGTTTGAGATGAGGCTTTGATGATTAGTATTATCTGCGTTATTGAGACTATTGTCCTCATCTTCATTGTTATCTCTACAACGTTTCGGCCATATGCCCTCCCGGCCTTCTTCAGGTATTTCTTGTCGGACTCTGGGAACTTCTCGGACTCGGGGAACCTTCTTTTCCGAGCTCGTGAACCTACTTGGCTTATACAGTTTTTAGCGGGATAAGGTTGTTTTTAATTACGTTATTGCTTTTTAAAAAATAAAACAACAAAAACCCAAATTACTATACTTTATGTTGAAAATACTTTTTTAAAACTTAAGTTTAATTGAAATTATGTTCATTGCAATATTAAACGCAAAACAACTGTCTCAATAATAGATATCAATAATTAATTTCCTGGTTAAGTTATTGCAATGTATAATTTCAATTTAAAGCTCTAGTTTAACAAATATTTAAAAAAAAAAAAAAATTACTATACGTTTAATACTTATGTAATTTGTTTTTTTTGTTTAAGCAATACGTATTAAAACAAACCATTAATCCCTAAAAACCGTAACCCAATTTCGCAAAAATGTTAATTCATAGAGCTACGTAAAACTGTCATTGGGTACCAGCCAAAAACCTTTCCGTTTTTTAATTTTTCGACCTAAATCAGAAAGTCAGCCAATTTTCTATCTACCCAGTTTTGTCATAATCTATGCCGCCGACAATAGAATTATACAACATTGGTTAAAATATAATTGGAAGTGCGTGTTGTAAATAGTTAA
>JALAJA010000310.1:0-22500 GCA_023376005.1 Doryteuthis pealeii | reverse complement strand
ACAGAAACAAGAAAACCGCAAACACGTAGAAATATATGGCAAATCAGCATTGTAATTAATAAATAGAAAACGGAACGTTAAAAAAAAGGGAGAACAAAAAAAAAAAATAAATAATAAAAGAAAAAAAATATATAAAAATAAAGACTTAGAAAAAGAAAGAAAACAAAAATTCGATAGCGAAACAGTCTATTATTATTTCCACCCAATTAACCATGGCTAACAGAAACGTACAACATTTTTATTATCCATAATAATAAGAAAAAATATTAAAGATATATAAAAAGAATAAAAGGAATTAAAAGAAGAATATACAAGAGAAAAGAAAAGATCTTTTTGTTGTTTTCTCGAGAAAACGATAGAATAACAACGAACATAGTTTAATATCGTCGCCTCTACGAACTCAACAATGAATAATTATTCGACAATTACCAAAAAGAAGGAGCAGCTCTTCATTCTTATTGGTTAGCACAGGAATTTCCGGAATATTTTTGCTATTTTTCGAACGGCACACCTCCTCGCACGAAAAATGGTCGAACGTGACAAAATGAAGTTTGAAAATAAAATAATGAATGAATTAAAACCAGAAAAACAAAGATGGCGGCGATGAAAAAAAAAAAACCAAGCCAAAAAAAAAAAAAAAAAAAAAACACTAACAAAAAAAAGCAAAAACTTTCCCGCGCTTTGTATAAAAAAAAACCAAAAAAAAACCAAAAACAAAACCAGCACTTTAAATGCTGAAATATTTCAATGATTTCTTCATGCTTTAAAAGAGAAAGCAAAACGTGTTTAATGATTTACCCGTTGTAAACAATGTGAATTAGAATTACATATCTATCAAAATAATATGAATAATAAATCAGTAATTTGATTAAAAAATTTTTTTTTACGGCATATCAACCTCAGTGGGTCATTTAATGCCGATAAAGTTTTGAAATAATCAATTCTTAATGGATAATACAAATTTTTTATAAATACATTTTTCTATTTAAACCCATAGATGGGACCCGCTAACAGGTACTCTACACTCCGGGTCAGAGTGGACCAGGGAGCAATGGTGATGAAAGGGTGCTCCACATTCCCCAAACCTCCAAAACTGGAACCTCACCATCAGATAGAGAAGTAATTTGAAGATCGAAATTTGATTGGTTGATTGGTTGGATTTACGCCATGTCAACCCTTGTTGGCTTATTTCATGCCAAAGACATTGTATGTTTATTCTTTTTCTGTTGCTGTGTTGATGATACACTTGTTCTCTTGGTTGGTTGGATTTAACGGCATATCAACCCTTGTTGGCTTATTTTATGTCGAAGACATTTTTGTTTTCTTCTTTCTTTCTTCTGTGTTGATAATACACTTGTTCTCTTGATAAAATCAAGTAATTTAAAGATCGAGAATTGGATAGGTCGATTGGTTGGATTTTACGGCATGTCAACCCTTGTTGTGGGCTATTTTATGCCGAGAGAGATTTGTTTATTAATTCCTGATGGGTAATCATTTTGCACCATATGAACTTTAGGCGGGTGAACTTGCACAAAGGTGTCAAAATTAGGGTGACCCAGAAAAACAGAACCCAAATTATTTATTTATTTTCCATTAAACAAACCTTAAACCCCAACACAAACGCTAACACTAACCCCTAACCCTACCTAACCCCTAACCCTAACCCCTAACCCTACCCTAAAACCCCCTAGTTAAAATTAACAGTTTTATTAACAAAATTTGTGGGTTCTGTTTTTTCTGAGTCTCCGGTATACAGGGTGACCCAGAAAAAAACAGAACCCAAATTATTATTTATTTCCCATTAAACTAACCCTAAACCCCAACCCTAACCCTAACCTAACCCTAAAACCCCCATAGCTAAATTAACAGTTTTATTACAAAATTTGTGGGTTCTGTTTTTTCTAGGTCACCCTATTTTGACACTTTTGCGCAATTTCAGCACTTTAGGCACCTCTTTTTTGATTTCGATTCAAGAAGAACATGTTTTTCATTTACACCGTCAATAACCGGTTGCTTGTTAGGGGTTGAGGTCAGGTGTTAGGGAATTAGGTTAGGGTTAGGGGTGTTTATAATTAATTAATAGGCCGGTTAGCTCAGTCTGGTAGAGCGTTCGGCTAGAACCAACAAGGTTCCTAGTTCGATACCGGTCCTCGCCTCACTCAGGCTATGATAGCACAGGGATCTGTGCGGTAAAGTAAAGGAGCTGGTGGTAGGTGTGGGCGCTCTACCTCAGATGCCTCAACAATCTCCTTGGTCTAGCGCTATTGAAAAGGGGATAGACTCCCTCGCTGACTGGCTGATACCGACATTAGACTGCCCCCGTCGACTTACTTTTATAATTAAAAAAAAAAAAAACTCCAAGAATCGTCCGTGTTACAAAACACCGGAATATTGACGGTGTAAATGAAAAACATGTCCCTCCGAATCGAGAATCAAAAAGGGGTGCCTAAAAGTCATATGATCCATCATTTTTTAACTCAATATCTTAAACACTTTTGGTTTTTAATCTTAATTATTACTATTATTACTATTTTATTATTATCTTAATATTAAAAATGGTAACATTATTTAATACTGTTTTCACCATATTATTCATACAAATAACATGCAATTGTATTTATATATACAATAAAATAGCGGTTTACAGATGTGAACAAAAAGGCTAATTTGCATATTGATATAAAAAAAAATTGATTTTAATAAATGAAGTGCTTGGTATTATTGATTTTAATTGCTTGGTTCTATCTTTAATGAATATGAACAAAAATCTCAGGGTAAATCTTAAAAGAAATCCGATGAACGAAGAAAATAAACTGTAATTTTATTATTTAACCTCCTATTCCAACTAAAATAGTTAAATTAGTAAAATTTACCAATGTAAAGGGCGGGAGTAAATGAAGAGTAAGTTCAGTTGTTCTATTTTTTTAATTATACTCCCTCTCTTTCAAAATAATTTTTTTCTGCATTTTAATTTAGTTTCATTAACCTTTCTAATTTAATATAAATATTTGATTACATTAAAACTTAAATACTTGCACACGTAGGGTACATATATTTGCTAAGTATGAATAATAAATCAAATAATTTGATGATCGAAATTGGATTGGTTTGTTGGTTTGTTTGTTGGTTGGATATTACGCCATGTCAACCCTTTGTTGGGTTATTTTATGCCGAAGACATTTGTTTTATCAATTCTGAAGGATACTTAATTTTTTTTAAACTCAATATTTGAAAACACATTCTTTTAAACTCATTATTCTATTCAATCCCATAGATGAGACTCTAACAGGTACTACCACTGCCGGGTCAGAGTGGGCCTGGGAGTAATGGTAACGAAGGAGTACTCCGCATTTCTCCCAGAACTCCAGAACTGGAACCTCACCATCAGATAGAGTTTAAAGTAAATATCTAAGACATTGAAGACCCTCAGCTGCCCGCCTTCTAACACATAATATATATTTACCACCCCCTCCGCAAGAAGCAGGATATGACACAAGGTCAATTTTTTAAGCGGAGTTTTAACAGGTTTGAATTCAGAGTTTTCCTTCTCCTAGACTGGTTACTATCCAAGGTTAAATAGCCCAGTCTGCCCTGCTATTTAGCCATAGCTGGAGGAAGAATTGGATTCATACCTTTCCAAGGGTATTAGCACTATATGAAATTCAGACAGCTTCGTCCAGAAATTGAACTCGGGTTGACGAGTCCACTCCTATGACTCTAACCATTAGACCACGCGCCTCCTTCTAAACACATATAGATAAAAAGAGCTGGGCATACCATAAGTGCAATAGGGTTGGGACTATCATGTAGGTTCTAGGGTTGATGAACTAGCTGAGAGGGGCCTCTCTGACCGCCTGTACACCCCTAGTTAGGGCCAAAGTTGGGTGTTAAATATCATGAACTGCTTTACCAGTTATCAGAATCCATCCTTAAGCATCATGGTCACCACCCCCTCACAACAGTCGGCTCCATTTAGATGGTGTTACCCCTTTGCAGCGATGCAGTCGGTATATATTTAAGTCACAACCGACAAGGCTGTAATGACTTGTAAACGCTAAAATAGTATACATCGCTGAAGAGACTTAATAAAGTGAACGAGTCTGTACGGTGTTCTGCATGGCGAGCCATCCTTGCCCGGGATTCCTTGTCAAGATTTTTCTTCTAATTATCGAATTTTATGCGATACATGCATTATAATTGCCTTCAAGCAAAAATATAAATAATAATAATAATAATAATATATATATATATATATATATATATATAATATATATATATATATACGCTAAAATATTTCAATGATTTCTTGATGCGTTCAAATAGAGAGCGAAACATGCTTAATAATTTTGCCACTCGTAAACGATGCGATTTCAAGTCATCAAATAATCTTATCATAATGGAGAGTTGTGTGTTTTTCTGTCTGTAACCGATGTTGTATACTGGTTTCTTCAAACTCACACTACTCTGACTCGTATACGTTGCGGGTATACAGGGACATTGTTCCTGACCCCTAGACGATGTATCTAGTAGTCAGCTACTTCAATAACAACAGATACGCGTATACAAAAGATGACTCTTCTTTATTTTCTCGGTGTGTGGTAGGTGAGTGGCGGGCATGGTGTTGCAGATTGACTGTTTGTTTCGCGCGGGATGACGAAGATAACAAAGGACTTTATCCTGGTGGTAGCGAACAAAGAAAACGTGTAGGCGTTTGAGAGCAACAAAGGACTCATCTGGACAAAGACTAACAACAACAAAAAGAGAGGGACTTCCGGTCAGGGAACAAAAGAAGTGTGGGGCGGTCGTCGATACTTAAAAGACCCACGAGAGAGACCCGAACAGACCCGAGAGAGACGGCGAGCGAGAAGGTGTCGGACCGTCGACACGGTCGAGCGAGCAGTGATGCCCGCCCACCAACTTCCACCACATAAGTATTCGTAGTGTCATTACCCATGCCCGCCACTCACCTACCAAACACACCGAAGAAATAAAGAAGAGTCATCTTTTGTATACGCGTGTCTGTTGTTATTGAAGTTCAAATGCTGACTACTAGATATCTCGTCTAGGGGTCAGGAACGAAGCCGCTGTATATCCGCTACTAACATACACGAATTTAGCGGCGTGAATCCGAGCCAGTATGCAACAATGGAAAGTGAACTACGACTACTTATGTGGCGGTGGAAGGTGGTGGGCGAGCCTCACTGCTCGCTAGCAGCGCCCGACCGTATCGACGGTCAGACCCTTCTCTGCTCGCCGTCTCCTCGGGTCTCTCTCGTGGGGTCTGTCCGGGTCTGCTAAGTACGACGACCGCCCACACATCCTTTGTTCCTTGACCGGAAGTCCTTTCCCTTTGTTCAAGTTAGCGTTTGTCCAGATGAGTCCTTTGTCACACCTCTTTTGTTATACTAAGATTTCTGTCTCGCCTATCTATTGTCTTCTCAGTTCAATTTTCCTTTGTCTTTCGACTTCCCGCGGCAAAACAACAGTCAATCTGCAACACCGAAACTATAATTCACTACTCAAGTCAACAATCCTTCAATCACCTTTTACATGATTTTATTTTTATTTAAATTTCAATTATTAATAAAATTGTTTACATTATTAATACTGTTGGTAATATCTACATACTAATAACATGCAATTTGTGATTTAATAATACAACAAATAGCAGTTTACAGTGTGAATGGGAAGGCTAATTGCATATTGATATTAAAAATCTGATTTAATAAATATGTGCTTAGTATTATTGATTTCTAATTGTTTGGTTTTATCTTAATGAATATTATCTAAAATCTTGGGGATAATCTTAAAAGAAATCCATTAACAAGAAAAAATAACTGTAATCTTATTCTTTACTTCCTATTTTTAACTAAATAGTTAAATTAGGAAAATTTAGGCAATGAAATACAGGAGTGATGGAATAGTAAGTTTCAGTTGTTCTATTCTTTTATTATACCCTCCTCTGTTTCAATTCTTTTTATCTGCTTCTTTATTAGTTTCATTAGCATTTCTTAATTTGATAAATATTTTATTACATTAAAACTTAAATACTTGCACCCGGAGGGGCATATATTTGCTAGTATGAATAATATATCAAGTAATTTTAAGATCGAAATTGAGGAGGAAAAAGAAGAAAAAAATTGATTAAGAAAATAACGAGAAAACATATACACACCTGGATTCCTATTTTGTAAATTTGGTTTAGAGTATCATCCTTTAAACTGTAGGCGTGGTTTCCCACGTCACGTGTCCGTTGGTCACGGGGCAATTCAGCCCCTTTAAACTTTTCTCTTTCAATCTCCAGTTTTTGGGCGAAGGTAACACGCACAGTAGATATATATGTGATTGTTCCTTTTTCGTTCCAGTGAGAGAGACAGAGATAAAAAAGACAGACAGACAGACAGCCAGAAAGGAAAGGGTGAGATAAGAGAGAGTGATAGAGATAGATAGATAGATAGATATATAGAGATAGATCGAGAGAAGAGAGAGAAGGAGAGAGAGAGAGAGAGAGAGAGAAAGAGAAAGAGAGAGAGAGAAAGAAAAAGAGAAAGAGACAGACGAACAGACAGAGACAAGCAGAGAAGGAAGGAGATAGATACATATAGATAGATAGATAGATAGAGAGAGAAGAGGAGAGAGAGAGAGACTGAGAGACAGAGAAAACAGAGAGAGAAATAGAGAGACGGGGAAGAGAGAGAGAGGGGAAGAATAAAGCTATAAGTGAACGGTTTAGCTCAGTTGGTACAGTGTTTGGCTAAGATTCACAAGGTTCTTGGTTCGATACCGGCCCTCGCCAACTAAGCGTTATGAGTAGCAAGGGATATGTGCGGTAAAGATGAGCTGATGGTAGGTGTGGCACTCCACCTCAGATGCTAAAAATTCTCTTGGTCTAGCGCTAGTGCCACACCTACCATCAGCTCATCTTTACCGCACATATCCTGTGCTACTATACGCTTAGTTGGCGAGGGCCGTATCGAACCAAGAACCTTGTGAATCTTAGCCAAACACGTGTGACCAACTGAGCTAAAACCGTTCCACTATAGCGTTTTATTATCTTCCCCTTCTCTCTTCGTCCCCTCCTCTATTTCTCTCTCTGTTTCTTGTCCTCACAGTCTCACTCTCTTCTCTGCTTCCTCTCCTCTCTCTAATCTAATTCTATCTATCTATGTATCTATCTCCTTCCTTCTCTCTTGTCGGTGTTCTGTCTGCTTCCCTCTTTCTCGTTTTTTTCTCTCCTCTCTCTCTTTCTCTTTCTCTCTCTCTCTCTCTCTCCTCTCTCTCTCTCTCTCTCGATCTATCTCTATATATCTATCTCATCTATCTATCTCTATCACTCTCTCTATCTCACCTTTTCCTTTCTGTCCTGTGCTGTCTGTCTGTTCCTTTTTATCTCTGTCTCTCTCGAACTGGAACGAAAAAAGGAACAATCAACATATAAATATCCTATGCGTGTTACCTTCGCAAAAACTGGAGATTGAAAAGAGAAAAGTTTAAAAGGGGCTGATTGAACCCGTGACCAACGGGACATCGTGACGTGGGGAAACCACGGCCTACGAGTTTAAAGGATGAATACTGCTAACTCAAAATTCACGAAATAAGGAATCCAGCGTGTGTTATAATGTTTTCTCGTTATTCTCTAAGCAATTTTTATCATTTCCTATTTCCTCCGTCCAATTTCGATCTTAAAATTAAGCTTGATATATTATTCATAACAGCAAAATGATATCCCCTCCAGGGTGCAAGTATTAATGTTTTAATGTAAAATAATTATATCAATTAAGAAATGACTAATTGTAAACTAAATACTAGGAAAGCAGATAAGAATTGAAACAGAGGAGGGTATAATAAAAGAATAGAACAACTGAAACTTACTATTCCATCACTCCTGTATTTCATTGCTAAATTTTTCCTAATTTAACTATTTAAGCTTAAATCACCACGAGGAAGATAAAGATAAGATTACAGTTATTTTTTTCTTGTTAATGGATTTCTTTAAGATTTATCCCCAAGATTTTAGATAATATTCATTAAGATAAAACCAAACAATTAGAATCAATAATACTAAGCACATATTTATTAAAATCAGATTTTTAATATCAATATGCAAATTAGCCTTCCCATTCACACTGTAAACTGCTATTTTGTTGTATATATAAATACAATTGCATGTTATTAGTATGTAGATATTACCAACAGTATTAATAATGTAAAACAATTTTATTAATAATTGAAATTTAAATAAAAATAAAATCATGTAAAAGGTGATTGAAGGGAATTGTGACTTGAGTAGTAATATAGTTTCGGTGTTGCAGATTGACTGTTTGTTTTGCGCGGGAAGTCGAAAAGACAAAGGAAAATTGAACTGAGAAGACAATAGATAGGCGAGACAGAAATCTTAGTATAACAAAAGAGGTGTGACAAAGGACTCATCTGGACAAACGCTAACTTGAACAAAGGGAAAGGACTTCCGGTCAAGGAACAAAGGAATGTGTGGGCGGTCGTCGGTACTTAAGCAGACCCGGACAGACCCCACGAGAGAGACCCGAGGAGACGGCGAGCAGAGAAGGGTCTGACCGTCGATACGGTCGGGCGCTGCTAGCGAGCAGTGAGGCTCGCCCACCACCTTCCACCGCACATAAGTAGTCGTAGTGTCACTTTCCATTGTTGCATACTGGCTCGGATTCACGCCGCTAAATTCGTGTATGTTAGTAGCGGATATACAGCGGCTTCGTTCCTGACCCCTAGACGAGATATCTAGTAGTCAGCATTTGAACTTCAATAACAACAGACACGCGTATACAAAAGATGACTCTTCTTTATTTTCTTCGGTGTGTTTGGTAGGTGAGTGGCGGGCATGGGTAATGACACTACGAATACTTATGTGGTGGAAGTTGGTGGGCGGGCATCACTGCTCGCTCGACCGTGTCGACGGTCCGACACCTTCTCTGCTCGCCGTCTCTCTCGGGTCTGTCTCGGGTCTCTCTCGTGGGTCTCTTAAGTATCGACGACCGCCCACACATTCTTTTGTTCCCTGACCGGAAGTCCCCTCCTTTTTGTTGTTGTTAGTCTTTGTCCAGATGAGTCCTTTGTTGCTCTCAAACGCCTACACGTTTTCTTTGTTCGCTACCACCAGGATAAAGTCCTTTGTTATCTTCGTCATCCCGCGCGAAACAAACAGTCAATCTGCAACACCATGCCCGCCACTCACCTACCACACACCGAAGAAAATAAAGAAGAGTCATCTTTTGTATACGCGTATCTGTTGTTATTGAAGTAGCTGACTACTAGATACATCGTCTAGGGGTCAGGAACAATGTCCGCTGTATACCCGCAACGTATACGAGTCAGAGTAGTGTGAGTTTGAAGAAACCAGTATACAACATCGGTTACAGACAGAAAAACACACAATCTCCATTATGATAAGATTATTTGATGACTTGAAATTCGCATCGTTTACGAGTGGCAAAATTATTAAGCATGTTTCGCTCTCTATTTGAACGCATCAAGAAATCATTGAAATATTTTAGCGTTTATATATATATATATATATATATATATATATATATATATATTATTATTATTATTATTATTATTTATATTTTGCTTGAAGGCAATTATAATGCATGTATCGCATAAAATTCGATAATTATAGAAAATAATCTTGACAAGTGAATCCCGGCAAAGGATGGCTCGCCATGCAGAACACCGTACAGACTGTTTCGACTTTATTAAGTCTCTTCAGCGATGTATACTATTTTAGCGTTTACAAGTCAATTACAGCCTTGTCGGTTGTGACTTAAATATATACCGACTGCATCGCTGCAAAGGGGTAACACCATCTAAATGGAGCCGACTGTTGGTGGTGGGTGGTGACCCATGATGCTTAAGGATGGATTCTTGATAACTGGTAAAGCAGTTCATGATATTTAACACCCAACTTTGGCCCTAACTTAGGGTGTACAGGCGGTCAGAGAGGCCCCCTCTCAGCTAGTTCATCAAGCCCTAGAACCTACATGATAGTCCCAACCCTATTGCACTTATGGTATGCCCCAGCTCTTTTTATCATATATGTGTTAGAAGGAGGCGCGTGGTCTAATGGTTAGAGTCATAGGAAGTGGACTCGTCAACCCGAGTTCAATTCCTGGACGAAGCTGTCTGAATTTCATATAGTGCTAATACCCTTGGGAAAGGTATGAATCCAATTCTCCCTCCAGCTATGGCTAAATAGCAGGGCAGACTGGGCTATTTAACCTTGGATAGGTAACCAGTCTAGGAGAAGGAAAACTCTGAATTCAAACCTGTAAAACTCCGCTTAAGAAATTGACCTTGTGTCATATCCTGCTCTTGCGGAGGGGTTGGTAAATATATATATATGTGTTAGAAGGCGGCAGCTGAGGGTCTTCATGTCTTAGATATTACTTTAAACTCTATCTGATGGTGAGGTTCCAGTTCTGGAGTTCTGGAGAATGCGGAGTACTCCTTCGTTACCATTACTCCCAGGCCCACTCTGACCCGGAGTGGTAGTACCTGTTAGAGTCTCATCTATGGGTTGAATAGAATAATGAGTTTAAAAGAATGTGTTTCAAATATTGAGTTTAAAAAATTAAGTATCCTTCAGAATTGATAAAACAAATCGTCTTCGGCATAAAATAACCCAACAAGGGTTGACATGGCGTAATATCCAACCAACAAACAAACCAACAAACCAATCCAATTTCGATCATCAAATTATTTGATTTATTATTCATACTAGCAAATATATGTACCCTACGTGTGCAAGTATTTAAGTTTTAATGTAATCAAATATTATATTAAATTAGAAAGGTTAATGAAACTAAATAAGAATGCAGAAAAAATTATTTGAAAGAGAGGGAGTATAATTAAAAAAATAGAACAACTGAAACTTACTCTTCCATTACTCCCGCCTTTCATTGGTAAATTTTACTAATTTAACTATTTAGTTGGAATAGGAGGTAAATAATAAAATTACAGTTATTTCTTCTTGTTCATGGATTTCTTTTAAGATTTACCCCTGAGATTTTTGCTCATATTCATTAAGATAAAACCAAGCAATTAGAAATCAATAATACCAAGCACTTATTTATTAAAATCAATTTTTTTTATATCAATATGCAAATTAGCCTTTTTGTTCACACTGTAAACCGCTATTTTATTGTATATATAAATACAATTGCATGTTATTTGTATGAAAATATGGTGAACAGTATTAATAATGTACATTTTTAATATTAAGATAAATAATAATAGTAATAATAGTAATAATTAAGATAAAACCAAAAGTGTTTAAGATATTGAGTTAAAAATGATGGATCATATGACTTTTAGGCACCCCTTTTTGATCTCGATTCGGAGGGACATGTTTTTCATTTACACCGTCAATATCCGGTTGTTTGTCAACGGACGATTCTTGGAGTTTTTTTTTTTTTAATTATAAAAGTAAAGTCGACGGGGCAGTCTAATGTCGGTATCAGCCAGTCAGCGAGGGAGTCTATCCCCTTTTCAATAGCGCTAGACCAAGGAGATTGTTTGAGCATCTGAGGTAGAGCGCCACACCTACCACCAGCTCCTTACTTTACCGCACAGATCCCTGTGCTACTCATACGCTGAGTTGGCGAGGACCGGTATCGAACTAGGAACCTTGTGGTTTCTAGCCGAACGCTCTACCGACTGAGCTAACCCGGCCTATTAATTAATTATAAAACTAACCCCTAACCCTAACCTTAATCCCTAACCCTGACCCTAACCCCTAACAAGCAACCGGTTATTGACGGTGTAAATGAAAAACATGTTCTTCTGAATCGAAATCAAAAAGAGGTGCCTAAAGTGCTGAAATTGCGCAAAAGTGTCAAAATTAGGGTGACCTAGAAAAAACAGAACCCACAAATTTTGTAATAAAACTGTTAATTTTAGCTATGGGGGTTTAGGGTTAGGGTTAGGGTTAGGGTTGGGGTTTAGGGTTAGTTTAATGGGAAATAAATAAATAATTTGGGTTCTGTTTTTTCTGGGTCACCCTGTATACCGGAGACTCAGAAAAAACAGAACCCACAAATTTTGTAATAAAACTGTTAATTTTAACTAGGGGTTTTAGGTTAGGGTTAGGGGTTAGGGTTAGGGGTTAGGGTTAGGGTTAGGGGTTAGTGTTAGCGTTGTGGTTGGGGTTTAAGGTTAGTTTAATGGGAAAATAAATAAATAATTTGGGTTCTGTTTTTCTGGGTCACCCTAATTTTGACACCTTTGTGCAAGTTCACCCGCCTAAAGTTCATATGGTGCAAAATGATTACCCATCAGGAATTAATAAACAAATCGTCTTCGGCATAAAATAGCCCAACAAGGGTTGACATGCCGTAAAATCCAACCAATCGACCTATCCAATTTCGATCTTTAAATTACTTGATTTATCAAGAGAACAAGTGTATTATCAACACAGAACAAGAAAGAAGAAAACAAATGTCTTCGACATAAAATAAGCCAACAAGGGTTGATATTGCCGTAAAATCCAACCAACCAAGAGAACAAGTGTATCATCAACACAGCAACAGAAAAAGAATAAAACAAAATGTCTTTGGCATGAAATAAGCCAACAAGGGTTGACATGCCGTAAAATCCAACCAATCAACCAATCAAATTTCGATCTTCAAATTACTTCTCTATCTGATGGTGAGGTTCCAGTTTTGGAGGTTTGGGGAATGTGGAGCACCCTTTCATCACCATTGCTCCCTGGTCCACTCTGACCCGGAGTGGTAGTACCTGTTAGGGTCCCATCTATGGGTTAAATAGAAAAATGTATTTATAAAAAAATTGTATTATCCATTAAGAATTGATTTATTTCAAAACTTTATCGGCATTAAATGACCCACTGAGGTTGATATGCCGTAAAAAAAAATTTTTTTTAAATCAAATTACTTGATTTATTATTCATATTATTTGATAGATATGTAATTCTAAATTCACATTGTTTACGAACGGGTAAATCATTAAACACGTTTTGCTTTCTCTTTTAAAGCATGAAGAAATCATTGAAATATTTCAGCATTTAAAGTTGCTGTTTTGTTTTTGGTTTTTTTTGGTTTTTTTATATCAAAGCGCGGGAAAGTTTTGCTTTTTTTTGTTAGTGTTTTTTTTTTTTTTTTTTTTTTTGCTTGTGTTTTTTTTTCATCGCCGCCATCTTGTTTTTTCTGGTTTTAATTCATTCATTTATTTATTTTCAAATTTCATTTGTCACGTCGACCATTTTTCGTGCGAGGAGGTGTGCCGTCGAAAAATAGCAAAAATATTTCCGGAAATTCCTGTGCTAACCAATAAGAATGAAGAGCTGCTCCTTCTTTTTGGTAATTGTCGAATAATTATCATTGTTGAGTTCGTAAGAGGCGACGATATTAAACTATGTTCGTTGTTATTCGTATCGTTCTCGAGAAACAAGCAAAAAGATCTTTTCTTTTCTCTTGTATATTCTTCTTTTAATTCCTTTATTCTTTTTTATATTCTTTAATATTTTTTTCTTATTATTATGGAAAGAAAAATGTTGTACGTTCTGTTAGCCATTGTTAATTGGGTGGAAATAATAATAGACGGTTTCGCTATCAATTTTTGTTTTCTTTCTTTTTCTAAGTCTTTTATTTTTATATATATATTTTTTTCCTTTTTATTTATTTATTTATTTTTTTTTGTTCTCCCTTTTTTTTACGTTCCGTTTCTATTATTTAATTACAATGCTGATTTGCCATATATTTCTACGTGTTTGCGGTTTTCTTGTTCTGTTTTATCGAAAGCTTTAACACACACAAAAAAAAACTGTTTTTCCTCTTTCGTTTTGTTTCTCTACGTTTTCCTTCTTTATTGTTCTTCTCCTATTTTTCAGTTTTTCTTTCTTTCTTTCTTTTTTCTTTCTTTCTTTCTTTTTTTTTCGTTCTTTTTTTCTTTCCTTTCTTTTTTGCGTCAATTCTTTACCCTGCACACCATTAACAAAAGGATAATTGTTCTGTTTTCTGAACTCATAAAAAAATATCTATTGATATTCTTTATACAAATTAATATTCTCTCTCTCTCTCTCTCTCTCTCTCTCTCTCTATCTATCTATCTATCTCTCTCTATCTCTCTCTCACTGTGTGTGTCTGTTTCTCTCTCTCTCCCCTCTCTCTCTCTCTCTCTCTCTCTCTCTCTGTCTTATTCTGTCTCTGTCTGTCCCCCCTCCCTCTCTCTCTCTCTGTCTGTCTTATTCTATCTCAGTCTCTGTCTGTCCCCTCCCTCCCTCCCTCCTCCTCTCTCTCTCTCTCTCCATATTCTCTTTTTCTGATCATGTTTTGGTTATTTCCTATAAGTCTAACATGATCAAAGGGGAACCACTCATGACTGATAAATTGTTCATTTATTTTCTGATTAAACTAACCCTAAACCTTAACCCTAACCCTAAACCCTAACCGTAAACCCTAACCCTAACTCTAACCCGTCTTCTTTTTCCTAGTAGATCAATAAATAAATAAATAACTTATCAGTCAAGAGTGGTTCCCTTGGATCATGTTAGACTTATAGGAAATAACCCATGTTTTTTTTTACGCTCGTTATCTCCTTCTTACGTACTCACAGCGGTTGACGAGATATATTACACCAAATTACATCGTCCTGGGACTTTAAGTATCCTAATAACAATATGGTTTCAATTATTCCTACCTAATGCTAATAATTTGCACATAGTTATATAATTTCAAGCTCAATATATATCCATCTCTCTCCCCCGGTTCTCTCTCCTCTCTTGGTCTTTCGTTCTCTCTCTCTTTCTCTCTCTCTCTCTCTCTCTCTATGTCTCTCTCTCTCACTCTCTATCTATCTATCTATCTATCTATCTCTATCTCTATTTCTATCTCTCACTTGTTTTTCTCTGTGTGTGTGTGTGTCTGTTTCTCTCTTAGTCTCTGTCTCTGTCTCCCCCCTCTCCCCCCCTCTCTCTCTTCATATTTCTCCTTTTCTGTTCTTTTACCTTCTTTATCTCCTTCTTAAGTACTCGCAGGGGTTGACGAGGCATATTACGACAAATTATCTCATCCCGGGACTTTAAGTATTCCTATCTAATAAGAATATGGTTTCAATTATTCCTATCTAATACTAATAATCTCCATATGGTTTACGTTTTTGAGTATTACTATCTAATGCTAATAATTTGCAGTTATATGGTTCCAAATACACTAGCTACCCACCCTTCTCTCTCTCTCTCTCTCTCTCTCTCTCTCTCTCTCTCTCTCTCTCTCTCTCTCTCTTTACCAACCCTTCCCTTTTTCTACCCCTTTCTTCTCTCCCTGATCATATTCTTACCATCGTTATCTCCGTCTTGAGTACTCACAGGGGCTGAGGAGATATATTACGACAAATTACCTCGTCCTGGGTGTTCAAATATCCCTATGTAATAACAATATAAGTGAGTGAGAGTTAAATCAAGATTATAATAATTTTTACATATTGAACTAATTGCAATAACTCTTAAGTAAACATGTCAAACGCTGTAATGATTAAATGATCATACTTTGGTATATTCACAGGTCATGCTAATATATCCTAGTATATATTATATCTATTAATAATGGAGATTGTATTCTGTCTGTAACAAAAACTACGTCATAGCTCTACATCACAGCTTACGTCACAATATTCTTATGCTATATACACCCAAAATTTGAGTAAGCAATTTTAAAAATTGTTTTTTACTCTCGTCCCCCCCTTTATTTTTTACAGTAACAAGAAGTTAACTAAAAAGTTTACAAATAAATAAATACCTACGATTTTGTGGAAAATTGATGTGGAAAATATTCAAAATAATTGTTTGATTATTACATGCACGCAACATTTTATTTGAGAGGGACGGGCTCAGTTTTCATTTCAAATTTTTTTTTTTTAGTTTTTTTTTTTACTCCCGAGTCTGACAAGAAATACCTGAAGAAGGCCGGAGGGCATATCGGCCGAAACGTTGTACAGATAACAATGAAGATGAGGACAATAGTCCGAATAACGCAGATAATACTAATCATCAAGCCTCATCTCAAACATTCAGAGAAATACCTCCCCAAACCATCCACAATAAAGAACAAACCGAACACCTCCCTACACCATGCACACAAGAGAACAATCCGAACACACCCCCCACCCATGCGCACTAGAGAACAATAGTCACAGGACATTAACTAAACCTGATGCACCGGGGGGGGGGTTAGAGGCAGTCATGAAATTAACATCTTTCAAAGAAAATAGAAAACGTGGTCACAGGTAGTATAATATATGACCTATAAATATGCAGGAGTGTCTAGAGGATGAAGGAGACAGCGTGTTACATATTTGTGAAGGGCAGAAAAAAAGAATCGAATCTATTGTCTTGGAAATAGCAATAATAAAAAGAAGTTATGGTTCAAGACATCGAAAGAAGTCAATGGAAAATGAGTTGCGTGGGAAAGTTAATGCTGTTATCCAGCTTAATATAACCAAAAATGGCCGTAGGTACACGCCAAGATATATATATATATATATATATTATATATATATATATATATATATATAATCTAATGAGTCAGACGAACCTACTATTAGTTTCGCATAAAGCTCTTCAGGGCTAAAATCTGACTTATATATATGAATATTATATATCTTATATATATGAATATATATATATCTTATATACATATATATACATATAAATTGTTTTTTCTTTTGGCCAAATACTGTACCAATAGATTATTTTTTTGTTGGTACGAATATATTGTTCCTTTCTTTTTTTCAAAAATTTTTTTTTTCCTGCTTGATGTTTGGTAGTATATTTTTACAATCACACTTTCTGCTGGGTTTTTTCTCTCCGCAAGGATCTACCAACACGCTTGGTATAATTAATATTATATATATATATATATATATATATATATATATATATATATATATATATATATATGAGAGTAAGAAAATAACAATGTGTTTATTTGATATGGCTTTTAGCCGACAATTTTTGGAGTATATGTGCTTAATTGAAGTCATACCTAATTTTGAAAATTAATTAGTTAATAATTAATGAATTTAGGCGGGCATATATGTTCAAATGTAAGGCTAAACAAATCGAGAAAATGTCAATCCCTGAATGTATATTTCGACCTATTATCTCTCATCATCAAGGTTATAGACATGGGAGACAGCTCCGTGTGTGACTCGAAACCCTGTCTGTCAAGCTGATAGGCGGAGATTCTAACCACTACACCAGCTAGCCAATCCCAGATTCTTTTTTTTTTTTTTTTAACTTTTTAAAAATTTATATTCCACTTTTTATTGACTTCCTACACGACAGTATATATATCTTCCAATATATATATATATATATATATATATATATTATATATATATATATATACCAACCACTAAGTATGATTAGGATGTGACACAATGTCAGTTTTTTAAAGCGGGTTTAACAGGATTGAATTCAGAGTTTTTCTTCTCCAAGGTTAAAGAACCCAGTGTGGCCATTATTTACCTCTAGTTGGAAACAGAATAGTTGTATGCATACCTTTCCTATACATACCTTTAAAAACCAAGCAATGGCAGAAGGCAAGACATTCCAACAAACAAGTGGTTCCAAAGAGTCATGTGTATGGCATGACATAATGAAGTCTGCAGTGTTCGTACTGTTCTTTAACCCATATTAGCCATACATTTAATAGATTATAAGATTGATTTTTATAATATTTGGCAATTAACAATACAATGTAGTTTTTTTTCGAAACGAGTTGAGATCTATCAAAAAATAAATAACATAAAATAGATATTCCTGTTTGTTTTTCCACTTTTGTTCATATTATATATATATATATATATATATATATTATATATATATATATAAAGGGAATAAACTTACCGGTAAAAACACTAGGCTAATCCCAATTTGGTCGATACAAGTATCAATTTGATAAGTCAATGTTATAAAAATATAGTGCTCAATACATTAGTAAACTGTAATATTTTTACATACCTGTGGGGGGGGGGATAAGAGTATCGAGATTGAAGCTGTATTTGCCAAAACCGAAAGGAACAATGAATGGAATGCTAATTTTTTTCAGAATATAAGGTGTGTCATAAAAGTGTCAAGTTTGAAGCTGTATTTACCAAGATAGAAATTAACAATGAATGGAACGTTAATCTTTTACAGAATACAAGGTGTGCTATAAAAGTGTCAAGTTTGAAGCTGTATTTACCAAGATAGAAATTAACAATGACTGGAAAGCTAATTATTTTTAGAATACAAGGTGTGTCATAAAAGTGTGTATGCATGTATGTGTTTGTGTCTCTGTGAATGTGAGTATGTCTGTGTTTATGTGATTGAATGTATGTATGTTTATATGCGTGTACGTATGTTATATATATATACGTATGTATATATATATTTACCGCACAAGCAGGATGTGACACAAGGTCAATTTCTTAAGCGGAGGTTAACAGGTTTGAATTCAGAGTTTTCCTTCTCCTAGTCCGGTTGCCTAACCAAGGTTAAAGAGCCCAGTCTGCCCTACTTATTTGGCCATAGCTGGATGGAGAGTAGGATTTATACCTTTCCCAAGAGTATTAGCGCTAAGTGAAATGCAATGACCACATCCAGGATTTGAACTCGGGGCGACGAGTCCATTTCCCATGACTTTAACCATTACAGCACGTGCTTCCGTGTACGTATGTATATGTTTGTATCTCTGTTTTTGTGCGTGTGTATGTGTAGGTATATGCGTGTATGTATGTGTATGTATGTGTGTGTGTGTATGTGTGTGTGTGTATCCTGTTTGTGTGTGTTCTACATTTCCTCACACAGATTATCCAGTGCTCCAAAATCAATTTACCTCTTACTAGCATCCCCTTTCGTCAAAATCCCCAGATTTTAAAGATTTTTTTACCGTTTCTTTTCTCTTCCTTTACAAATCGCCCCCTCCTAAATCTACCAACGCCATTTTGTGCACCCCCCCTCCTCCACCCCACTCCGTTTTCCTCTTCCACTTAAACCGCGTAGCCAACCCTTTTACCCGACTTACCACGCTCTTAAAATTGGACAAATGTCTTCGCTCTAAAAAGACTTGGCTTAAAAATCCGACCATCTCCAAAGGTACACACACACACACACACACATATATATATATATAATATATATACATATATACATACATATATATATATATATAATATATAAATACATTTTTGGTTTTTGTTGTTGTCTTTTTCTTTTGCTTACGTTCTCTTTTCTCTTTTTTTTCTTCTTTTTAGTCTCCTTGTGTCTCTTTTCGGTAAACAATCCATTAACTCTATCGTCCTCTCGCGTCGCTTTCTCATCATCTGTCTTTCAGCTTCTGAACGTCCGCTCACTTTAACGACAACCGTTATCGACTCTCCCTCTCCCTTACTCACCCTTACTCTCCCTTACTCTCCTTGTTTTTTTTTCTGTTTTTATTTTTCTATTTTCTATTTTTATTCTTTTTTTACTTTTTCGTTCCTCCGGCCTCCTTATCCAATTTTCCCCTTTTCCCAACTTTCGGGGGTTGGAGAGAGAGAGAGAGAGAGAGAGAGAGAGAGGGGGGAGGGGAGTCTTACGAAATATCCGTAATCGATTTCAGTGCGTATCTTGGTCGTCCGATGATCGGTTGAATGTCCTTCGGGACGAGACATTAAACCTGCCCGCCTGCCTTCCTCGTCATCAAACTCTCTCTCTCTCTCTCTCTTCCCTCTTCTCTCTCTTTTCTATCCATCTCTCTCTCTCATTCACTCTCTCCTCTCTCCTCTCTCTCTCTCTCTCTCTGTTGCTATCTCTATCTCTCGCTCTCTTTCTTTCTCTCTCCCTCTCTTTCTCTCTTTCTCGCTCTCTCTCTTTCTGTCTCTCGTTCTCACTCTCTATTTCTCTATTTTTTTTCCTTTTCTCTCTTCTCCCTCTCTCTCTCTCTCTCTCTCTCTCTCTCTCTCTCTCTCACACACACACACACGCACACACACACTCTCTCTCCTCTCTTTGCTCGTCTCTCTCTCTCTTTTTCCCTACTCTCTCTCTCTCTCTCTCTGTCTGTCTCTGTTTCTCTGTCTCTCTCTGTCTTCTCTGTCTCCTCTCTCTTTGCATCTCTCCTCTCTCTATCGTTTTCTTTGCGCCTCTCTCCTCTGTCTCTCTCTCTTCTCACTCTCTCTTTCTCTCGCCGCCTCTCTCTCTCCTCTCTCTCTCTCTCTCTTCTTTCTCTCTCCCTCTCTCTCTCTCTCCCCCTCTCTCTCTCTCTACTGGATTTCTCTCCTCCCCTCATCTCTTTCTCTCTCTCTCTCTCTCTCTCTCTCTCTCCCATCAAAAGAAATAGAAACAGATCGATGGTTCTCGACTGCCTATTATCGCTTTCTTACATCCACCCCCCCTTAGTCATCTATCCATCCAGCCGGCCCAGCTAAGCCTCGACCCTCATCTTACCCGAATTTGTAAGTGGGCAGGAAATATGTCCTGCTGATAGTCTCTAACAATGTCCTCAATTCAAAAAATGTGCATTTATGTCATGTGACAGTTAAAATAGCAAATCACTTTTATCGATAAATTGTCTTTAGAGCAAGAAGTTGTAGACTACTCAAAAGTATTTCTCCCTCCCCTCCCTCTCTCGCTTCCCCCCTCCCTATCTTTCTCTCTCTCTCTCTCTCTCTCTCTCTCTTCTCTCTCTCTCTATAATATATATTATATATATTATATATTATATATATTAATTATATATACTATTATTTTCTTCCTTCCTCTCTCCCTGTTTTCTTTGGTTCTCATGTCATTATATTATAGTGACATAACTCTCTTCTCTCTCTCTCTCTCTCTCTCTCTCTCTCTATATATATAATATATATATATATTAATATATATATATACTAGCAAATATATGCACCCTCCGGGTGCAAGTATTTAAGTTTTAATATAATAAAATATGTTAAATTAGAAAAGCTAATGAAACTGAATAAGAATGCAGATAAAAAGATTTGGAACAGAGGGGGTATGATTGAAAAACAGAACCACTTTGAAACTAACTCTTCCACCATTTTCCATTACTCCCGTCTTTCATTGGTAAATTTTCCTAATTCAACTATTTAGTTAAAATAGGAATTAAAGAATAATATTACAGTTATTTTATCCTGTTAATGGATTTCTTTTAAGATTTATCCACGAGAGTTTTGCTCATATTCAATAAGATAAAACTAAACAATTAGAAATCAATAATACTAAGCATATATTTATTAAAATCAAATTTTTAATATTCAATATGCAAATTAGCCTCCCTGTTCACACTATAAACCGCTATTTTGTTGTATATATAAATACAATTGCATGTTGTCTATGTAGATATGGTCAACATCTTAATGATGTAAAACAATTTTATTAATAATTGAGGTTTAAATAAAAATAAAATCATGGAGAATGTGATGTAAATAACAAAGGAAATTGTGACTTGTATAGTAATATAGTTTCGGTTACAGATAGACAAACCCACAATATCCATTATAATAAGATATATATGGGAGTAAAAATGGAAACATTTAACATATCACCGTTTTTAGCTTTATTCAGGCTTTATTTATTTTAGTTAGTTATCATTCCCACTTTGTTCCCTTTGTTCTCATAAAACCAGTCCAATTTTTCTCGTCTTTTGTTGAATACATTTCTTCAAGTTACGTCACGCATCATGACATCTTCGTCTTTCAAAAAAATATAACGCTGAACAAATACATTTACAAACTTTTTATAAATATTTTTCTAACTCCTGTCATCTATAAAAAATCCATCAATTTCGTCACCTATCTATCCCGATGAAGGTTTAAATAAACCGAAACTTTTAAGCGTCGATAAATGAATTCATCTTATTTTTGGAACACTTCGTTTTTCAAATTTCTTAATATATATATATATATATATATATATATATATAATATATATATTATATATATATCGCTTGCTTTGGAATGAAATAATCAGTAAAAAGGAAGAAAATATAGAAAATCCGATTCACAGGTTGCATTATATGAATAGCGTCATGAGAAATTAATTTATTTAAAAATAGTATATTTTTTAATCATATATATATATATATATATAATATATATATATACGTGTGTTTGTGTGTGTGTGTATAAGTCATCCATAGACACGTTTTTCGGCTTATCAAGTCTCTCAGTGTGGCTTGACATTCTGTGAGTTACCTACAGTCGGTATAGAAATCCAGTCGATCAGCATCAGTTGGACAGCTTCACCGTTCGGCTATCGTCACCCAGAGAATACGAGTGGGATTTTAACTGTTTTAATGCACATATCTGTATATATGTAGTATGTAGTAAAGGCCACCATAGAGTGCTCCATCCCTTTTATAGGAGAGCGTTGCGTTTACGCTTTAGTTGGCGGTCGTTCAGCAAAATCCCGTACCTGCAAGAAGTTCGAACCACGCGAGGGGAGATGGGGACAATTATAGCAAGTATCAAGTATAG
>JALAJA010000309.1:27500-30951 GCA_023376005.1 Doryteuthis pealeii | reverse complement strand
AAGTTTTGATAAACAAACCAAAGCCAGGATAGTTTACAAAAACAGCATGATACCAGCATCGGAAAAACAAGATCTAAAATATTCGGCTTGGGTTACCCTTGACCGTGCTTTTAACCTAGGCGATGTTAACCCACAGTTCGTTTAATGTTTTGAATTTTTCCAAGAAAAAAAACATTCTACGTGAAAAATATTTCTATTTCTTATGAAGATAAATCCTTCGAGAATTTTAAAACGATTTCAAAAAGCTACACCCCTTCTTGTAGAAAACATGCTCTCAATTGTGAAATTATAACTAAATACATTTTCTTTTTAATTTGGCAAAGATTTACAATTTACTTTAGAAAAAACTTCTAGAAATATATTCTTTAAAAGCCTGTTACCCCTCATTTCATTTCATTTCATTTGAGGATTATCTAAAAAAAAAAAAAAAATTTTTAAAGATTAAATCTGCATAACAAAATATATTTCTACAAGTATTTTCTTATTGTTATATGTGATGTTATTCTCTTCGCTCCGGGAACATCAGGTAACCCTCGTAGTTAATAATATTGCTTCTTTATTTTTGCTATTTCGGATTAACGTGTGAGAACATCTATTCGAATATGTTGTAAAAATTATCATCATAAGAAATGGATACAACGATCCAAAGTTCAAATCCCACACGAGTTTTGTTTGCATTTATTTTTTCGTTGTCAATATTATGGGAAAGGAATAAATCCATCTTCTATAAGGTAAATAGTAGCGCAGATGGGTTCTTTTGTCTTGGAAAGGTAACCGGTCTAGGAGCAGGAAAACTCTGAATTTCAAAACTAGCTGTATAAGTCAGGTCAGGATATTTCCTTTCCACTGACACCATGTAACCCAGTACAAGCTGTCATATGTTGCTAGGAAAGGTGATAGATACCGCTAAATAACCATTCCTGAGAATGCCCAAAAAAGAGGAAACTACTCGCATGGCACCCCGACAACCTAAAAATAAATTGAGTTGCGAAAACTTTAAAAAAGTGAGGATGTCTGTTTCGAACAAATATACAATTTAAGAATTTACGTCAAGTCACGTTTGAAAGCACTGGTTCCCCGCTAGATCACTGAAGTTTAAGCAGTGATGAACCTGTTCAATACATGGGTGACCATTGAGCAACAGTTGGTACTGTGAGCAATCTGATATCAAAATGACTTGATTCGGCATTAAAAGATTCGAAAAGAGTTGATATGCCGTGGAAAAAAAAAACAACCAGCCAACCAAGCAACAATTAAAAGAACTACTTGATATATATTGAGAAAGAGAACCTTATGTTGACTAATAGTTAACAAGCTAGTGAGTTCAATTCTCGCTGGGTGCTTGCATGCTCGTAGCTAAACTTACTAAATGGCCAATAAACATTATTCTGGTGGTATAGAATTCTGGAAACCTGGAACCAAAGTATTATTTGAAGATATTTTGAGTTATGTAATGACCTCCTGCCCCCCCCCTCCATCTCACAGACCATCCGAGTGAGACAGACTAGGTATTGCGGGACCACTGCTGGAGAGGGCAGGACGGGTTTATGAGCGACGTTCTTCTGTGGAAGCCAACACATGGACATGCTTAACGTGGGCCGCCCACAAGGACTACATTGACCAACTCTGCGAGGATGCTGGCTGCTGCGCAGAAAACTCCCAGAGGCAATGAATGATGGAAGGTTGGCGAGAGATTGTCATGGATATCCGTTCTACTTGCACGACATGATGATGAGGATGAATGACCTCCCTACCAACAACAATACACCAAGGAAGCGTGGAAGTGTTTGGATTTCTCGAGTACTGATTTGGAGCACAGACCTGATTTGGAGGTTAGTAGTCATCATAAGGGCTTCGGAGAACCTTTAGAATATGCAAAAAACTTCTCCCTTAGGGATGGTTTGGAAGCCCGCTGAGATGGCCGACCTGAATTATTAAAACTTAATTATACGTTGGAAATCAAACTGTAATTGCGTGTTTATCAACATTATTTCATCGCCTGAGATCAAATGACAAATTTTGAGTCTATCAGCATTGTTACCCTTTTGTAAACTTAGTAAACGACTACTTGTACGGCATTTTTACGTGTGTAATGTTTAACAAACTAGACTGACAGACTATTACCAAGGAGTTCTATTCTCACTAGGTGGCTTTCTACTAAACTAAGCTAAGCTTAGTAAATGACTACTTGTAGGCACCTTACATGGTGTAATGTTTAGCAAGGCTGGCAGACCCTTTCTGGAGAGTTCGATTCTCACTGGGTGCCTTTTTTAATAAACTAAGCTAAGTTTAATAAATTAACTGGTTAAATGATGGAATTATGCGGGAAGAGTTTGAGAGCCCAAGGACCCACCAAACCTCCTGAGAATTATAAAAATTATGTAACTATTTCAGGAAATCTTAATTTGTTTTGATAACAAAGACGTTTAAAATTAGTTCTTTTATTATATCAATTGGCTATTTTAATTATGTTTTGTGAATTTGAGAAAAAAATTCTTAACTGATGCCGGTTTAAAGATACGAGGAAAGAGTGAGAAATATGTTGTGCGAGTCCGAGAAAATAAGTCTAAGGGAAAATATTAATGTAGAGAGCATACATACAGACAAACAGACAGAGAAAGAAGAAGAGAGAGAGAGAGAGAGAGAGAGAGAGAGAGAGAGAGAGAGAGAGAGAGAGAGAGAGAGAGAGAGATATGTTAATTAAATGTTAGTTATATATATATATATATATATATATATATATAGAAAGAGAGAGATATGGGGAAATAGTTAATATATACTAGCAAGAATACACGCCCTCCGGGCGTAAGTATTTAAATCTTAATGTAATAAAATATAAAAACATATTAGAATTAGAATGACTGACAAAATTAACTAAAAACGCATATAAAAGGATTAACACTTATTTTAATTAATTTTCATTGGTTTCTATATAAAATCATTATAGGGTTGATTTTAATATGTTGGAGAATAAAACAATATTAGAGGTCAATAACATAAAATAATCATTTATTAAACCCGGTTTTGTCAAAAAGGTATGCAAATTAACCACACCATATATTATGGAAACCTTTATTTCTTAAATATATAAGACACATTGCAGAGCTTTAATCGCACTAATAACGTTGGTTGTTTTGAGGCAATTTTAACTCAGATTTTCATTGACACCTAGATAAGATTTATGTGTGTGTGTGGAGAAAATAGAAAAATACCAAGTATTTCAAAATATGAGTTTTATTCTTGATGGTAAAGTCGACGTTATAACATTCCGGTTCCGAATAGTTATAACGTCAACTTTACCATCAAGAATAAAACTTGCAATTTTCTATTTTCTACATACTGCTGGATTTAATTCCCTATTTTACTCTATATATATATATATATATAAATATATTATATATATATATATATATATATATATATCCGTTCAAAAACAAAAAAGTAGTAAGAA
>JALAJA010000309.1:0-25000 GCA_023376005.1 Doryteuthis pealeii | reverse complement strand
ACCCTAAACCCTAAACCCTAACCCTAATTCTAACCGTCTTCTTTTTTCCTAGTAGATCAATAAATAAATATAAATAATCGGTCAAGAGTGGTTCCCCTTGTTTATGTTAGACTTATAGGAAATAACTGGTAAATCATTAATTACTTTTCAACAATTTCAACTGCAATTATTTGTATCTTACACCAGTGATTACCTCATAGATAGTCGTAAGATCTCTATTTTCTATAAAATTAAAACCTTATTCCAAATCATTATTTGATGGAGTTCATACAGTTTTATTGGCATCCTTTCGTCTGCGAAAGACGGTGGAGTAGTGTCCAAAAAGGTTTTTTTTAACTACGTAGCTTGGGCGGTTGATATGGAGGATATGCTATTGCCCAAGCAGCAGACCTCCCTCTCCACACTGCCGCTATGATCCAAAGGGAAGGCAAGAGCCCAATGCAGTTTGGCAACGGCAGTGTCGCATGAGTTGTTGTGTAGCGCTGAAGTTCTTAACGGGGAGTAAGGACCCCACTTCGACAAAAGAGGGGTCCTGATATGGGCACAAAACAGCATCTTGGTGATGAGGCTCCAATTCTGGGACTTTGGGGAATTGTGAAGTTCCACTTTGTTTGCGCTTTTCTCCCAGGTCCACTTTGATCCGAAGTGGTAGTACTTCTTTGGGTCTCGCCTATCGCGGGGAAATAGACCTTATAAAAAAATATTTTTATAGAGAGAATACTTGATACCATATAAGTGTTATGCAAGTACAAACAAATGACTTTTATTATCAAATAGGAATAGTAACTTGAAACCATTTATTGCTTGAAAAAGGATTGACATTAAATAACCCAACTAAGGTTGATATGCCGTAAAGCCAATGAATACATCTAATACATCTGTTTGAAAATTACTAATGTTAAGATATCAATACTTTGAAACCATATAACTGTATGTAAACTATTTATATTAATAGTTACTTTCGAAGCTATAATGTTTACAAAGGATTATAATATTACTTGAAACCATTAATTGTTAAATTATATGTATTAGATAGGAATAATTAGGAAATAGTAGGAGATGGGAATACTTTGGAAATGAAAAAAAGAGCGATTGCCAGAAAAGATTTATTAATTATTTTCAAACCATATAATGCGTGAAATGCTTTGAATCATATCGTGTATATAAAAATATGAAAATTTTTGACTATTTTTTATTACAATTCAAACATTTTACAAATTAATCAAATTTGGCATTAAAATAAACCACACGACTTTATTGTTTAATAGATAAATCAAACAAACAAAAATATACAATAACATAGCGAAAAGTTAAGATAAATTTTAAATCAATTCACACTTAATTATATCAATCGTGAATTCTGGAGAGTACAAATCATTTAAATAGGAGCGCGTGATTGATAAGGCAACTCGCATAATTTTGCAACCGTTTTCAAAATTTTTCTTTTCTTTACCTTGATATTTATCAAAACAAAGAACCAGATTTACACAACGAGTAGTTTGAGAACTGAAGCAGAATTACAAAATTTCTGTCATTGTTGAATACTACATAGAAATGTTATCCCAAAATCTAATTCCATTTCTAGATATTTGAGTTTTAATATTCAATCACCCAGTTTTAAGTAATCCTTCTTCGGAAAACGTATGGATTATTCCTTTTTCCGAAAATGTATTTTGTTTTTGGTTTTAGTTCATTTATTTGTTTGGACGTATTTCATCTCCTAATGGGTTATTAATACTTTAGATTCGGTTTGTTTGTACGTTGTTTGAAATTATAATTTATTTTAAATGTTTCATGCATTTTTTAATTGTACTCATTTGTCTATAATCATTTGTTCGTACACAATTATAGGATATCAAGTTATTCTTATCCAATGCAAATAATTTTATACACTTGTATGGTTTTAAGTATTCCAATTAATACTAAAAATTTATACACATGGATCAAAGATCTAAATATCGTGACGTCCCCAACCTTCTCTGCGAACATTATGCGACATTTTAGATTGAAAAGCACTGGCGTAAATACTGTTGTTTTTCTTCCTAAAAATATCTAATTTTTTAATTAATCTTATGAAGTTTCGTAAATGAGCGAAATTTATATCAAATAAATACTTAACCACATTTTTTAGTTTTCCCGTCATATTTCTTCAATTTATATATAAAGTGTAGAACGACGAACAGCAGTAAAAACAAAGCACGTTGTTTTGTTTTTGATATTCACCTTTCTTTATAATTGTTTCACATTTCGTCCGATTATCTTTAATCTGTTTTTTTTCATCATATATATATATATATATATATATTATATATATATATATATATTTGTATCTGTATCCGTTGTTCGGAAGTACATATACCAGGTTTGGGCATTAGGTGAAGCAAAAAGTGGTATATTATAATAATGTAGTTATCATAATATATCATCTGGGAATAAATATCAGAAAACTCGGTTGTTTTTTTTAGTTCCTTTATTTATAGTAGTTAATATATATATAATATATATTATATATATATTATATATATATATATATATATTATATATATATAAACCCTAAGAATATCCAGAAGATCTGAAACACGTGTTGCATATGTAAAACAAAAAGAATTTTAAAAAATTTTTTCTGAGAACAAAATACATTTTGCGGACCATCCTTTTATAAAATTATTGAATTTTCTCCCGTGGAACCAGACAACTTGTATATATAATATATATAATATAACTTTCAAAGAAAGAAAAAAACTTAAACAAACCGTCATTCCGAATAAATTTATTTCGACCAAAAATCAAAGGCTTTTTAAAATATTTTAAAGAAATTTCTAAAAAACTCCTTAAGAGTCCAATCTCTTCAGAAGGACATTACAAAATAAAGTGGTTAACCCAAAGAAAATTTACACCAGAAAATTCATAAATATAGGTTTTACTTTATTATAAAAATATACATTATACATGTCCTTTTTTAATTTATTAATTTTTTTGAGAAAGACAGTTTAACAGGAAACTGGATGTACATTTGTATTCTCTTTCTTAGGTCTATAATTGTAAATTTATACTTGCGTCTGACCTATATTTGATTATATATATATATATATATATATATAATATAATATATATATATATATATGCAATTTAGAATAAATAAACACAACTTTTTTTACAGTGTACAATGTGTGGGGTAGAGCCACTAATGGTGAAAATCAATTTTTTAAAGTTATTTCCCAAAAATGTTGCTCCTGGCAAATTTTGGACATTCTTAGAATCAATTTAAACAAATAATTTAACTGGTACTTTAAAACTGGTCAATTTAAATGTTTTGTGAATGAAAAAAATATAAGAAGTGAACGAGCATAAAACATGAATTTGTATCATTGATTGAATTAGACCAACATCTGATACGACATCACCAGGGTAAAGGGTAACTTCCAATTCTTATCAGCCCATCCCTTTTGGTGGTGATTTCAGGTAGAAATATAATTTAATGCTTGAATAAATGTCACCTGGTTGATAACGCGTATGCATACGCTCGAAATTATACAAACACGCATGCATGCGCGCGCACTGAACACGCATTAATGACCATGCAGCATCACGCATTAGTTAAACACAGTTAATATTGTATCATATCAATTGGTCTTAGTTTTTTTGAAAATAATGTGTGCGCGTGTTTGTGTTTGTTTGTTTGTGTGTGGTGTGTGTGTATGTGTGTGTAAGTGTGTTGTGTGTGTTCAGTTGCGCGCGCATGCATGCGTGTTTGTATAATTTCGAGCTTATGCATCACGCGGTTATCAAACCAAGGTGACATTATTCAAGCATTAAAAAATTTATATTTCTAAAACTGAAATCACCACACCAAAGGGATGGGGCTGATAAGAATTGGGATAGTTTTTACCCTTTACCCCTGGTGATGTCGTATCAATGTTGGTCTAATTCAATCAATGATCACAAATTTCATGTTTTTATGCTCGTTCACTTCTTATATTTTTTTTCATTCAACAAAATACATTTTAAAATTGGACAGTTTTATAAAAGTACCAGTTAAAATTATTTTTTAAAAAATTTGATTCTAAGAAATGCCAAAATTTGCTCAGTTAGCTGGGTTTTGACATTTTGGGGGGAATAACTTTAAAAAAATTGATTTTCACCATTAGTGGTCTACCACACATGTACACTGTAAAATAAAGTTTGTGTTTTATTTTATTCTAAATTGCAATATATTATATATATATATATTATATATATATAATTATATATAATCAAAATATAGGTCAGACAGCCAAGTTATAAATTTTTACACCCTTATAGACCTAAGAAGAGATACAAATGTACATCCAGTTTCCTGTTAAACTGCTTTCCAGCAAAAAACAATTAAATAAAATTAAAAAGGACATGTATAGTATATTTATAATTTAGTAAAACTATATTTATAATTTTGGTGAAATTTTCTTTGGGTAACCACTTTATTTTGTAATGTCCTCTGAAGAGATGGACTCTTAAGGAGTTTTAGAAATTTCTTTAAAATATTTAAAAGCCCTTGAGTTTTGGTCGAAATAAATTTATTTAAGGAATGACGGTTTGCTTAGTTTTCTTTCTTTGAAAGTTATATAATATATATATATACAAGTTGTCTGGTTCCAACGGGAGAAGAAAATTCAATATTTTATAAAAAAGGGATGGTCCGCAAAATGTATTTTGTTCTTCAGAAATAAATTTTTTAATTCTTTTGTTTTACATATGCAACACGTGTTTCAGATCTTCTTGGTATCTCTTAGGGCTTTATATATATAATAGTATATATATATATATTATATATATATATTATATATATATATATATTATATACCACTACTACTAAATAAAAGAACTTAAAAAAACAACCGAGTTTTCTGATATTATTCCCAGATGAATATATTATGATAAAACTAATTTTTATAATATACCACTTTAATGCTTCACACTAATGCCCAAACCTGGTATATGTACTTCCGAACAACGGAATTACAGATACAGAATTATATATATTATTTATATATATATATATATATATTATATATATATGATGAAAAAACAGATAAAGAAATAATCGGAGAAATGTGAAAACAAATATATAAGAAAGCGTGAATATCAAAACACCAAACAACGTGCTTGTTCTTTTACTTTGCTGTTCGTCGTTCTTACCCACTTTATTATATAAATTGAAGAAATATGACGGAAAACTAAAATTTGGTAAAAGTATTTTTTGATATAAAGTTTTCGCTCATTTTACGAACTTCATAAGATTACGATTTAAAAATTAGATATTTTTAGGAGAAAAACAACAGTATTTACGCCAAGTGCTTCAATCTAAATGTCGCATATTGTGCGCAAGGAATGGTTGGGACGTCACGTATTTTAGATTTTGTCCATGTGTATAATTTTTAGTATTAGTTGGATACTTAAACCATACAAGTGTATTACAAATTATTTTTGCATTGGATAAGAATACTGATATCCTAATAATTGGTGTACGAACAAAGATTATAGACAAAATGAGTAACAATTAAAATTGCAATGAAACATTTAAAAATAAAGTTATAATTTCAAACAAACGTTTACAAACAAACCGAATCTAAGTATTAATAACCCTATTAGGAGATGAAATACCCGTCAAACAAATAAATGAAACTAAACCAAAACCAAAATACATTTTCGGAAAAAGGAATAATCCATACGTTTTCCGAAGAAGGATTACTTTAACTGGGGAATTGATTGATACTTAAAACTCAATATTCTAGGAAATGGAATTAGATTGTTGGGATAACAATTTCTATGTAGTATCAACAATCGACAGAAAATCTTTTGGTAATTCTGCTTCAGTTCTCAATACTCGTTTTTGTGTAAATCTGGTCTCTGTGTTTGATAAATTCAAGGTAAAGAAAAAGAAATTGAAAAACGGTGCAAATTTATGCGAAGTTGCCTTATCAATCACGCGGCTCCATATTATAAATTATTTGTACTCTCCAGCAATTCACGATTGATATTTAATTAAAGTGTGAATTGATTTTAATTTTATCTTCAACTTTTCGCTATTATTGTTATTTTGTTGATTGTTTATTATTAACAAATTAAAGTCCGTGTGGTTTTTAATGCCAAAAATTTGATTATTGGCTAAATGTTTGATTGTAATAAAATAGTTTCAAATTTTCAATATTTTTATATTACACGATATGATTTCAAGCATTTCACGCAAATTATATGGTTTGAAATAATTAATAAATATTCTTTCTGGCAATCGTCTTATTTCATTTTCCAAAGTATTCCCATCTCTTATATTTCCTATCTATTCCTATCTAAACATATAATTTAAACAATTATTATGGTTCAGTATATTAATTTATATCCTTTGTAAACAATTTAGGCTTCGAGGTAACTATTAAATAAATAGTTTACTACAGTTATATGGTTTCAAGTATTGATATCTATTAGTAATTTATCAAACAGATGTATTAGATGTATCATTGGCTTACGGCATATCAACCTTAGTTGGGTTAATTAATGTCAATCCTTTTTCAAGCAATTAAATTGGTTTCAAGTTACATTCCTATTTGATAATAAAATCATTTGTTTGTACTTGCATTACAACTTATATGGTATCAAGTATTCCCTCTCTAATAAAAAATATTTTTTTAAGGTCTATTTCCCCGATAGCGAGACCCAAGAAGTACTACCACTTCGTATCAAAGTGGACCTGGGAGAAAAAGCGCAACAAAGTGGACTTCACAATTCCCAAAGTCCCAGAATTGGAGCCTCATCACCAGATGCTGTTTTTTGTGCCATAATCAGGACCCCTCTTTTGTCGAAAGTGGGGTTCTTACTCCCCCTTAAGAACTTCAGCGCTACACAGAACTCATGCGAACACTGCCGTTGCCAAACTGCATTGGGCTCTTGCCTTCCCTTTGGATCATAGCGGCAGTGTGGAGAGGGAGGTCTGCTGCTTGGCAATAGCATATCCTCCATATCAACCCGCCCAAGCTACGTAGTTAAAAAAACCTTTTTTGGACACTTACTTCCACCGTCTTTCGCAGACGAAAGGATGCCAATAAAAACTGTATGAACTCCATCAAAATGATTTGAATAAGGTTTAATTTTATAGAAATTTAGAGAATCTTACGACTATCTATGAGGTAATCACTGGTGTAAAGATACAATAATTGCAGTTGAAATTGTTGAAAAGTAATTAATGATTACCAGTTATTTCCTATAAGTCTAACATAAAACAAAGGGAACCACTCTTGACGATTATATTTATTTATTTTATTGAATCTACTAGGGAAAAAGAAGACGGGTTAGAATTAGGGTTAGGGTTTAGGGTTTAGGGTTAGGGTAGGGTTTAGGGTTAGTTTAATAGGAAAATAAATAAATAATTTATCAGTCAAGAGTGGTGCCCCTTTGTTTATGTTAGACTTATTAGGAAATAACCGATTTACCTCCCCATGAAGACGGATTTGACCCAAGGTTGTGTTTACAGTGATGAAACACGTGCGTAGATGGGCAAATTCTAGAATTTGCTTCAGTCCCTTTTTGGAACACTTCATCTTTCATAATTCATTCTGTTAGGTGAAATAGAGGGGTGCGGACAGGGGCTGGGGGTGTCTTCCAGAATTGAACTTTGGTTTTATTTACGCTTTCGGATCCGAAAATGATTGAGTCTGATGCTTATAGTTAAATGAGTACAATTATTGATGATATTTTACAAGAATATTTTTCAAATATGCTTGTTAAAAATGTATTAATAATCGGTAGATTTTATTTATTCATTTTTTAAAAATATGACTTGCCAAAAGAAGAAGAAGAAGAAGAAGAAGAAGAAGAAGAAGAAGAAGCCTTTGGGCGTCGAAGTGAGGTGACTCGGTGCGTGTGAAAGTTTCTTTAGATTTTACTCGCGTATCTATTGTAGTTCTTGTCATCGTCATGGGAATTTGTTCCAAATCAGAAAAAAAAAAAGAAAAAAAAAAAGACTCACTGAACGAATTTGATCAGAGCAAGAGTCACATGCATTGGAAGTCCAGTTTTTCCCATGGAACTGAAAATAAGACCAACTCTACTGATTATATTTCCCATCCAAGAAAACTTCCGATGCATTGTTTCATTATATTATTATTATTATTATTTATTATTATTTATTATTATTATTTATTATTATTATTACCAATGTCATCATTATCGTAATTTTTGCCGTTGTTATTATTAATTATTATTATTATTATTATTATTTATTTTTATTATTCTGATCGGTGTACATTCATAGTTTAAGGAAAAGCTGGAGGCGGAAGTAAAGTTTTGCACCGAATGACCTGTGACGTAAAAAAAAAGTTGACGTGGCATAAAGTAAACGACGAACGTCCGTTAGTTATTTTTGCACGTCGGTTAACTCACTCACGCATACGGAAATCTTTTCACTTATATATCTCCTCACTCATTCATACTTTCACCTCTACAGCACACACACAACACCCACACCACACACACACACACACACATACTCTTTCTATCTTAGTCATAATATCCCCTATCGCTCTCTCATATTATATATATATTATATATATACACACACACAATATATATGTGTGTGTGTGTGTATGTGTGTATGGTGTATGTATGTGTGTATGTATGTGTATGTATGTACCGTCGTGCGCACGTGTGTTGTGTGGCGTTGGGAAATTTTCTTTGTTGTATTGAAAGCATGCAAAAGTATAAAATAAGGAATAATAATCAAAATCAAAGTGATGGATATTGCGTTATTTTAAATCTTTATTTTTAATCCTGATATTTCAGCAGACCCCTTGCCTTTCGTTAAGAGTTTCGTGTAGAAATTTAATTTGCTATATTTTATAATTTAGAGTGCTCTACATCGATAATAGAGCATATGGAACTCTAACTTTAGATAGAGCAACGATTTTGGTAGGTGACAGTTTCTCGCCTATGCGATCAACGGTGTGATGATCGCATAGGCGAGAAACTGACAACCATCCTGTGCCGTTGACTCGGTGTCTACAGCTATCTTATTATAATATATCTATATATATATATATATATATTATATATATATATATATATATATAATGTAATATATAAAATTGTCGGCCTTTTTCGCCATTTCAAACACATCTGTTTGAACACTTCATATATTATATATATATATATATAATATATATATATATATCCTACTCTCCCTCCAGCTATGGGCAAATAGTAGGACAGACTGGTTCTCTTTTAACCTTGGTTAGGCAATTGGTCTAGAGAAACTCGAATTCAAACCTGTTAAACCCCGCTTAAGAAATTGACCTTGTGTCGCATCCTGCTCGTGTGCGGAGCGGGTTGGTTATATATAATATATATATATATATATATATACATATATTATATATATAATATACTCAGAGTTCACGACAGCAATTGTCAGGTGACAATAAGCTTATTCTCACTTGATTAATCGTGTTGGTGATTAGTGAGATAAGAAAGCCTTAGTACTGTTTAATTTATTATATAATAATGCGAATCCTTGAATGTTACATTTTTTAACATTAGAGGACGTAGCCCAACATATCATACTATTTTGGAATCAGGCTGACTCTGTGAGCAAATTAAAAACATTCCGACCGAATCCAGAACACAATTCTGAAATTTTGGATTCTCAAGTTTCGATTGTTTCTGGCGATTCTTTACGAGATTTTTTTTTTACGATTTTTTTTGTTACGATAAAATATATGTACTCAGTGTATGAAGTGTCAATTAAGAGCCCATCACAGGAGTTGATTAATTGCCACCTGATAGGGCGGCTTTTAAGCTAGTATTATCATATTTTTTCTTATACTCTTTGTACATTAAGTACTTTTTAATTTCTTACCATTCTTACTACTTTTTTGTTTTTGAACGGATATATTATATATATATATATATATATAATTATTATATATATATATATATATATATGAGTAAAATAGGGAATTAAATCCAGCAGTATATGTAGAAAATAGAAAAATGCAAGTTTTATTCTTGATGGTAAAGTTGACGTTATAACTATTCGGAAACCGGAATGTTATAACGTCGACTTTACCATCAGAATAAAACTCATATTTTGAAATACTTGGTATTTTTCTATTTTCTCCACACACACACATAAATCTTTTATCTGTCAATGAAAATCTGAGTTAAAATTGCCTCAAAACAACCAACGTTATTAGTCGATTAAAGCTCTGCAATGTGTCTTATATATTTAAGAAATAAAGGTTTCCATAATATGGTGTGGTTAATTTGCATACCTTTTTGACAAAACCGGGGGGTTTAATAAATGATTATTTATGTTATTGACCTCTAATATTGTTTTATTCTCCAACATATTAAAATCAACCCTATAAATGATTTTATATAGAAACCAATGAAAATATAATTAAAATAAGTGTAATCCTTTTATATGCGTTTTAGTTAATTTTGTCAGTCATTCTAATCTAATATGTTTTATATTTTATTACATTAAGATTTAAATACTTACGCCCGGAGGGCGTGTATTCTTGCTAGTATATATTAACTATTTCCCCATATCTCTCTCTTTCTATATATATTATATATATATAATATATATATAAACTAACATTTAATTAACATATCTCTCTCTCTCTCCTCTCTCTCTCTCTCTCTCTCTCTCTCTCTCTCTCTCTCTCTCTCTCTCTCTCTCTCTTCTTTCTCTGTCTGGTTTGTCTGTATGTATGTCTCTCTACATTAATATTTTCCCTTAGACTTATTTTCTCGGACTCGCACAACATTATTTCTCACTCTTTCCTCGTATCTTTAAACCGGCATCAGTTAAGAATTTTTTCTCAAATTCACAAAACATAATTAAAATAGCCAATTGATATAATAAAAGAACTAATTTTTAAACGTCTTTGTTATCAAAACAAATTAAGATTTCCTGAAATAGTTACATATTTTTATAATTCTCAGGAGGTTTGTGGGTCCTTGGGCTCTCAAACTCTTCCCGCATAATTCTCATCATATTAACCAGTAATTTATTAAACTTAGCTTAGTTTATTAAAAAAGGCACCCAGTGAGAATCGAACTCTCCAGAAAGGGTCTGCCAGCCTTGCTAAACATTACACCATGTAAGGTGCCTACAAGTAGTCATTTACTAAGCTTAGCTTAGTTTAGTAGAAAGCCACCTAGTGAGAATAGAACTCCTTGGTAATAGTCTGTCAGTCTAGTTTGTTAAACATTACACCACGTAAAATGCGTACAAGTAGTCGTTTACTAAGTTTACAAAAGGGTAACAATGCTGATAGACTCAAAATTTGTCATTTGATCTCAGGCGATGAAATAATGTTGATAAACACGCAATACAGTTTGATTTCAACGTATATTAATGTTTAATAATTCAGGTCGGCCATCTCAGCGGGCTTCCAAACCATCCCTAAGGAGGAAAGTTTTTGCATATTCTAAAAGGTTCTATCGAAGCCCTTATGATGACTACTAACCTCCAAATCAGGTCTGCTCCAAATCAGTACTCGAGAAATCCAAACACTTCCACGCTTCCTTGGTGTATTGTTGTTGGTAGGAGGTCATTCATCCTCATCATCATGTCGTGCAAGTAGCACGGATATCCATGACAATCTCTCGCCAACCTTCCCTATCATTCATTGCCTCTGGGAAGTTTTCTGCGCAGCAGCCAGCATCCTCGCAGAGTTGGTCAATGTAGGTCCTTGGTGGGCGGCCCACGTTAGCATGTCCATGTGTTGGCTTCCACAGAAGAACGTCGCTCATAAACCCGTCCCTGCCTCTCCAGCAGTGTCCCGCATACCTAGTCTGTCTCACTCGGATGGTCTGTGAGATGGAGGGGGGGGGGCAGGAGGTCATTACATAACTCAAAATATCTTCAAATAATACTTTGGTTCCAGGTTTCCAGAATTCTATACCACCAGAATAATGTTTATTGCCATTTAGTAAGTTTAGCTACGAGCATGCAAGCACCCAGCGAGAATTGAACTCACTAGCTTGTTAACTATTAGTCAACATAAGGTTCTCTTTCTCAATATATATCAAGTAGTTCTTTTAATTGTTGCTTGGTTGGCTGGTTGTTTTTTTTTCCACGGCATATCAACTCTTTTCGAATCTTTTAATGCCGAATCAAGTCATTTTGATATCAGATTGCTCACAGTACCAACTGTTGCTCAAATGGTCACCCATTGTATTGAACAGGTTCATCACTGCTTAACTTCAGTGATCTAGCGGGGAACCAGTGCTTTCAACGTGACTTGACGTAAATTCTTTAAATTGTATATTTGTTCGAAAACAGACATCCTCACTTTTTTAAAGTTTTCGCAACTCATATTATTTTTAGGTTGTCGGGGTGCCATGCCGAGTAGTTCCTCTTTTTTGGCATTTCTCAGGAATGGTTATTTAGCGGTATCTATCACCTTTCCTAGCAACATATGACAGCTTGTACTGGGTTACATGGTGTCAGTGGAAAGGAAATATCCCTGACCTGACTTATACAGCTAGTTTTGAATTCAGAGTTTTCCTGCTCCTAGACCGGTTACCTTTCCAAGACAAAAGAACCCAATCTGCGCTACTATTTACCTATAGAAGATGGATTTATTCCTTTCCCAATAATATTGACACGAAATAAAATGCAAACAAACTCGTGTGGGATTTGAACTTGGATCGTTGTATCCATTTCTTATGATGATAATTTTTACAACATATTCGAATAGATGTTCTCACACGTTATCCGAAATAGCAAAAATAAAGAAGCAATATTATTAACTACGAGGGTTACCTGATGTTCCCGGAGCGAAGAGAATAACATCACATATAACAATATAAGAAATAATTGTAAGAAATATATTTTGTTATGCAGATTTAATCTTTAAAAATTTTTTTTTTTTTTTAGATAATCCTCAAAATGAAATGAAATGAAATGAGGGGTAACAGGCTTTTAAAGAATATATTTCTAGAAAGTTTTTTCTAAAGTAAAATTGTAAATCTTTGCAAATTAAAAAAGAAAATGTATTTTAGTTATAATTTCACAATTGAGAGCATGTTTTCTACAAGAAGGGGTGTAGCTTTTTGAAATCGTTTTAAATTCTCGAAGGATTTATCTTCATAAGAAATAGAAATATTTTCACGTAGAAATGTTTTTTTTTCTTGGAAAATTCAAAACATTAAACGAACTGTGGGTTAACATCGCCTAGGTTAAAAGCACGGTCAAGGGTAACCCAAGCCGAATATTTTTAGATCTTGTTTTTCCGATGCTGGTATCATGCTGTTTTTGTAAACTATCCTGGCTTTGGTTTGTTTATCAAAACTTTTCTCCTTCCCCAGTGATACCTGCATCGGAAAAATAAGGTCTAAAAAAATTCAAATTCGGGTTATTCTTAACCCAGGACTTTAGAAAATTCTACAAAGACTTTCTAAAAATTTTTTTCAAATTTAAAAAAAAATCAAATTCATTACTGAATAAATTCCGAAAACAAAATTGACTATTGATGCAATTATTAAGAAAATTCATACAATTATTGTTTAGAAACACTTATGCTATTATCAAGAAAATTATGCAATTATGTAAAAAATAAAACACTGATTTTTGTCATGGTTAGCGGAATAAGAATAGTCTGCTCTGGTTGATTGAATAAAAAGGTTTGATTCGAAGTTCCGAAAAGGGTCCTGATTACGACAAGAAATTTTCCGAGTTCAAAAATAAACTTCTGAAGAAGACCGGAGGCCACATCGGTCGAAACGTTGTATATATAATAATAAATATGGGGACAACGGTATGAAAAATCCAAAGAATAGAAACATTTTTTGAAATTATTGGCACTTTTCAAAAAAAAAAAAATTAAAAGGGTCCGTCTAATTACTCAGGATTACTTTCATTCTTTTTAGTTTGAATAGAAGATAAAATATAAAAAAACGAGAATATTAAGAATATTAATTATTTCATACTCCTTTTTTTCTTTATCAAGTTAATATCAATTTATATATACATAAAAAGAGAAGGCTATTCAAACTTTTTACTTGATGCACCCCTTGTAATCAAATTTAATTTCTATTCACGTCCAAATAAATTAATTGAATATTAAATTACAAGACATAACTAACTTACCAGTGTTTAGCACAATTTACGTTAGCGGTTTAGCTCAGTCGGTAGAGTGTTCGACTTGCAACTACAAGGTTCCTGGTTCGATATCGGGCCTCGTCAACCCAGCGTATGAGTAGCACAGGGATCTGTGCGGTAAAGTGAGGAGCAGACGGCACAACTATCTCCTTGGTCTAGCGCTAGTGAAAAGGGGATAGACTACCTCGCTGTCTGATTGATACTTACTTTAGTCCACCCCGATGACGTAAATTTTAAATGAAAATTAATTCTTGAATTATTTTTTTAATGAGAAGGATGGGTTAAGCGGCCACTGAAGAGATCACGAATATTAGATTGCATGTTGCAAAAAATTATTATTTTTAGAAAACTGTCTAAATTTGCTCTATCCACATAAACATTGTTCATTCATTTAAATGACCCGTATATTTTGTACGGGTCATATTTGAACGACATATCACTGATGGCCATCACACCCAATGAGGCATTTGCTAGGTGTACGATATCTAGCAATAAGTCTACATGATCCAATGATTTGTTATGTTATAAAGGGATTTATAAATATAAACTAGTAAATTCACCATACCCCGTTAACCTTTATGCTTTATTCACCCTACCAAAAATTTTATTAATCCAAGGGTCTATATGGACCACTTTGAGAAACCCTGATTTAATTATACCATTTCTCTGAATGTTTGAGATGAGGCTTGAAGATTAGTATTATTAGCGTTATTTGGACTATTGTCCCCATCTTCATTGTTATTTGTACAACGTTTCGGCCGATATACCCTCCGGCCTTCTTCATGTATTCCTTGTCGGACTCGGGAACCTTCTCGGACTCGGGAACTATGGTTAGCGGAATGAAACAGGATACCCCCGTGGAATAAATAAAGGGTTAGGTTCAAAGTTCCGTGATGGCTCCCGAATACGACAAGAAATTTCCCGAGTTCGAAAAGAAGGTTCCCGAGTTCGAAAAGAAGGTTCCCGAGTCCGACAAGAAATACCTGAAGAAGGCCGGAGGGTATATCGGGCGAAACGTTGTACAAATAACAATGAAGATGGGGACAATAGTCCGAATAACGCTAATAATATTAATTATACCAATTCTTGAAAGTTATTAGAATATTTCTCCAGAGCTCCAAAATGAGAACTCACCACTAGATGCATTGTCATATCAAGGAAACACTTTGGGGGGGGGGGGATGTGACCCTTCTGTAGGGGATACAGTCAGTATAATCTAGTATTCTAGGCCCTGTCAACTGGATGAATGTTTAATTTATGCGTTCATTTCTAGGTTCGCATGCATACAAGAATATTCTCGAAGGCGTTGTCTCTTCTACATGAATTATCTCAAGTTTGGTTCATTCCATGATATCATTTGTTTTTCTTAACTTCAAAGGAATATATATATATATATATATATATATATATATATATAATCACTTCAAAAATTAACCGATAAACCTGTACCTCTGATCTTTGAAATATCTGTCAATACATTCAAATTTTATACTATCGGGCCTCTTTCTTTTCTTCTTCTAAAAACCCGTTATTCCCGCTATTGACAATACAGTTCAAAAACAGCAATCTAATTATTGACTTATCTTTATTAGGCCAGATAACAATTATTTATTCTAATTCGTCCGCCTCCAACCTCATCTTGTTGAACAGTCTTTTATGGAAGAATGAAATATAAATAACGTTCAATACGAATATTGGACTGGAAATCATGTTATTCCTAAGTTAGGGAATTTTCAGTAAATTGCTGCAATAAAAATCTGGTTATGGTGTTTTGGTTCGCTTACAGTTACATACATGCTTGTGCGAGGGAGGCTCAAAAAGTTCTAAACCTCACTCGGAAAGAAGAGCAGTTATAAAGTATCTGGATACGACTTAGAATTATTTGAACGACCCTCGTATGCAGACATAATGAGAATTTAGTAATATAGATAATATATTTAGATAATGATACTTATAAAGGATACAAATAAACTTGATAAAATAAATAGGAAGGATTTTCAATATATATATATATATATATATTATATATATATATATATATATATATATATATATTGAAGTGGACAAACAATGTGTTTGAAATGGCGATAGCCGACAATTTTTTGGGAGATTATGTGCTTAATTAAAGTCATACCTAATTTGTTAATTAATTAATTATAATTAAATGAATTAGGCGTGCATATCGGTTTAAATGTAAAGCGTAAACAAATCTAGAAAAAGTCGATATCTGTATGTACATTTCAGCCTATTAGGCCTCATCAGGCATGACAGGTAGGGTATGTAGATTTCAGCCTATTAGGCCTCATTAGGCATGGCAGGTAGGGTTCGAATCACGCACAAAGCACTGCCCTGTCTATAGCTCTGCTGATGAGGCCTAATAGGCTGAAATGTACATACAGAGATTGACTTTTTCTCGATTTGTTTACGCTTTACATTTAAACCGATATGCACGCCCAATTCATTTAATTATAATCAATTAATTAACAAATTAGGTATGACTTTAATTAAGCACATAATCTCCCAATATATATGCAGATAGATAATATAGTTTGATATGTTTATAAGTAAAGAGAGCTCAATATCATTGATGGCTCTTCAATAAATATATTAAACGTAATAAGTGAATTATCATACTACGGTATATCCACAGGTTCTGCTGGTATATATATATGCCACAAAGCTATTAACGATATACAGGTTTATGCCAATAAATATTCTTTAAGATTTTTCTCTTTCTCTTTCTAGAAAATATTTTGGTGAATTCAAATATAATGTTAAATATTTTGTGCTAAATGTTTTTCTGTCCACATTCCACCGACATTTTGAATCAAAGAAAAATGAATATGCAAACAAATAAATAAGGAAAATAAAAGGAAACTACAATAAGTACACATACAACCATACAATAGCAACCCGTATATATATATATATATATATATATATATATATATATATATATATATATATATAGGCAGGTGTTTTTCATAAATACATATCTAGTTAAAAAGAACTGACAAAGCAGAAGGTATGAATTAAAAAAAAAGAATTTTTCTTGTTTGCGAATATTTACATAAATACAGATTGAATGAATGCAAAAATTGTTAGAAATATTTGGGTTTTCCAACAGTTTCGATTGTGTCATTATCCATTTTCAAAAATGTTACAATTTGCTTTTATAAAGAAAATTCTATTTTAAACAAACCGCTGCCACCCAATAGAGGCGACTTATTTGTCACCTTTCTGTGTGATTAGAAATTATCTCAACAAATACACACCCCTTGAAACACGGAAACACCAAAACACCAAATTCTTATTGAAAACACTTGGATATTATATATATACCAACCTCTCCGCACGAGTAGGATGTGACACAAGGTCAATTTTTTAAGCGGAGTTTAGCAGGTTTTAATTCTTTCTCTTAGATTGGTTGCCAAAACAAGCTTCAAGAGCCCAGTCTACCCTACTTTTTACCCATAGTTAGAGGGAGAATACTGGGATTCATACCTTACCCAAGGGTATTTGCGCTTTGTGAAATGCAAACAGCCTCGTTCAAGATTTGAACTCATCTCGCCGTGTCAATTTCTTACCGCTGTAATCATTACACTAGCTGCCTCCACCTAATATATAAAACCAATAGTAAAAAAGATTTGAAATACTTGAAGCCTTAACTATGAAATAAATTTAAAAAAAACAAAACAATTCTCACTGAGATTTTCTTTCAACAAAGATAGGAAGTTCTAAATGCATGAAACAATTATAATTTCATTCTCTCAACACAACTGTATGTCATCATCTCGTTTGAATTGTAACCGTTGCACATCAATCGATGCTTCAATGACCCATGAATTCTGAATTTCTTGAAATTATTCTCCCACTAGAAATTTCTTTTTGTTGAAATTATTAACCTCTCAATTGAATAGTAAAATTCTATTATTTTAATTTGTTCGTTCACATTGGAATTTTTCAAATTTCTTATGTTACTTATAATATCTGAAAAATTATATAAAAATCAAATTAAAAACAAAGTTGTATGTTTAAAGAATTTTTCAGTGTTATGTAGACGTCCTCGTATTAAGAATATTTACTTGAAGTTATAATTGGATTATTATTAGTTACTTGAAACCATATAACAGTGTGCAAAATATTTGTATTAAGAATATTTACTTGAAGTTATAATTGCTAACTAAGAATTATTATTTAAAACGAATATATAAAAAATTACTTCTTTAAATGGCAATGAAAATTATCCTTGTTTAAATTCTATAAAAACAAATATGGAGGTGCGTACGCAATGATAATTATCGTCGTAGAAAATGGACTTTGCATTTCATGTAGCGCTAATACCCTCATACTAAGTATATAGTTAAATGGAATCATTGCTATAATAAAAAAAAATTGTGATGATAGTGAGTCTCATTGGAAAATAACTTTTTGGATTTTTACTTCTGCTCGGGATTTTCCTCCGGCTGTTAATTGTACTTTCCAGTTTTCCATAGCTTTTTTGATGAAATTTACGACCTTGTCAAATATTTTATACATTTGAAACATACTATAATCCAAGTTTGCTTGTCATAGGCCTTTTTGTTGTCGATCCATGCCATTGGAATTTTTTGCGTCTAGTTATAACCTATTTAAGGATGTGTTGATCCATATAAAGTAGATTATCCGTACCTCTTTCTCCTTTGTGGCATCCCTTCTGTTATTTTGGAAATAGTTTGCGCCGGTTAAGTAAATAATATATTTCTCCATTGATTAGTGTAGTCAGAATTTTCAATATTATGGGGAGACAAGTTATTAGCCTATAATTCCTAGGGATGGTTCCTTTTTGTGTGCTTTTTGGATTGGGGTAATTATTCCTTTTGTCATCCATTCGGGTATATTTGCTTCTTGAAAGCATCTACTTAATTATTAGTCCAATTTCTCGAAGATGGAAGTATTCTTTTTAACCAAATCCATCTATACCCTCATAGCCTGGTGTTTTTCAGTTTGATACCTTCTCGAGTGTTTTCCCTGAACGATATTGTGTGTATGTTTGTTTCAGGGAAGTCTTTTCAGCTAATTTTTCAGTCATTTATCTATTTGACTTTTTGTTGTATTTTCCCTCATATTCTGACCCCCAAAAGTTTGTTTCTTTTGCATCTGGGTATCGTTTGTACTTATTGTTGCTCCGCCGATTTGTTAGGTAAAATTTATTTTTCGTTTTTTCGGAAGGTCCTATTTTTACTTGTATTGTTGGTTCTGTCTCGGTATCTTTTGAGTCTTCCTCCCATGAAATATCTTTTGATTTATTTATTCCATTTTTAATTTGCGGTTGTCTTTTTTAAAGTCATTTCAATCGATTGTGTAATTGCATTTTTTCTCTTCTCTTAACATTTTTGTTATTGTCTTTAATTTCTTTATTTGTCCTTCTAGTCTGAACTCCCAACCATTCTGTTTCGATTTTGTTACTCCTACATAAATTAGGTTATTCAATTAGTGATGTTGTCTGTTCGATGTTATATGATATTTATTTATCTTTTCGGTTTCTATCATGACTGTTTTGTATTCTATATTTCTTTTAGATGTTAGTGTACTCTTCTTGTCGGTCATAATTTGTTTTATCAACTCTATATCGTTTATTTTTCTTGTGTTAATACTGGTGTTGTAATGTTAGGTTGAAGATGTTATTAATTATATTATATTATTATTATTATTATTATTATTATTATTATTAAATGAGCCTGTGTGTTGTGAAAATTGTCCAACGGATATCTGTTTAACTCAGAATAAGCTAACCCTGTCGCAGAGCTTAGAATACGCCGACTTGTTCTCTGCGGGAGAAATACTCCCCCAAAGAGGTTCCTGGGCCTGCTCTAGTTCGGCGGCGCTAGGTAATTTGCAGTAAAACTTCATTGTTATTACTCCCAAATCTATTCTGATCCGGAATGGTAGTGCCTGTTAGGGGTAACATCTATGGGCCAAATAAATCTGTTTGAAAGCTATTTGTATAAGATAGGAATACTTGGTTCCATTCAACAGCGTGCAAATAGATAATTATTAGTAGTAACATCATCTGGGAGCTGAATGTAGTTGTGGCCCTTCACCCCAGCAAAAACAATCTCCCTAGCCTAGCGCTAGCGAAAAGGGATATACTCCCTCGCTGTTTCAGCTGATGCCGACAATCGGCCACACCGCCAACTTTTACTATTTGTTTACAGTACTAAGTGAGAACACTTTAAAACAATACGTGCAAATATTATTAGTATTATATAGCGAGTGCTTGATACTATATAATGTGTGAAAACAAAAGAGTGCAATTTTAAAAAATGAGTACAATGGAACGTTGAAAATATAGATAGTTATGATGATAAGCATTAACAAAACTAATCAAATCAGGCATTAGATAACTTATCAGAGGTTGGCATGCCTTAACCAAACCAAACAAAACAAAACAAAAAAAAAAAAACAAATCTAAAAGAAATATACGTATATAAAAATTTATTACTCATGGTTTCCATTGTAATAAACACACACATGCGCACACACACATACACACGCACGCACACGCACTCGTGTATGTGTGTGTGTGTGTGTGTGTGTGTGTGTGTGTGTGGCTGCATATACATGGGAGGTGTAGCGTTAGTGACTGATCCTGATGTCCGCGGAAATAGTCGAAGTAACCAGATAATTTCTACATAACTAACTTTGTGGATTCTATTTACATGTGAGAATCCCCCAATAAAAACAATTGTGAATCACATTTGTCTGTATTCGAGAAGACATTCTTCGATACACATTTTTCTAGAACACATATATCTATATCTATCAATAATGGAAATTCACTTCCGGTTTTTGTCTGTAACAAAAACTACGTCATTGCTTACGTCACATTACCCAAAATTGCATAACATAGAATAATACACTCAAATTTGAACATGCAACATTAGACAGTCCTCATTGTTTTTTAAAACAAGTTTAATAAATAATGACTGGTATTATATATCTATATATAGTTTTTTTATTTTAATACATATTAAAGTTTACATTCAATTTTAATTTTTTAATCCTTTAATGAATTTTGATGATTTTACTTACTTTAGGGTACAAACTCGCTGACATTGAATTTTTTTACTCCCACCCCTCAGGCAATATGCTTCAAAAATTTATTTTTACATCGCCCGGAGGATGTTTTTTATTTTGCTAGTATTATTAATTTTCATTCTGGTTGTTTGTAACGTAACCTTACAAAAACGCACATCATAGTAAGATTTTTATTAGAGCAATACGCTTAAAATGCCATAAGAGAAATAAGCAAATTCCAGTCCAATTGGCTGCTGAATGATAATTTTGTGGGGTCTGTGGTCGAAGTAAGTATCATTTTTAATCAACTGGATTCCCAATATAACGAAGTAACTATGAAATGCTAATTAGATTCCTTCACTTCTTCCTAAATAGAAATAGAAATATCGTCATGGACCACTGTAACAACAGGAACCCAATGGATTCACGGATCGTCTAGTGTGTATTCGAATTTAATATTTATTTTTTCGTTGGTATAAACATATATAGGTTTGTTGATGCAAAGATGTATGTGTGTGCGTGTCCCCCTCCCCCTCTCTCTCTTTCACTATATATATATATATATGTATGTATGTGCGTATGTGTATTTTAAGAATTGGCTATTCCTCTTGTAAGCAGAATAACAATAGTCGTAGAATGCACTCAGTGACCCAGTGGCCGGGCAAAGGTGTGTTTGGTGGGAAAATCGTGACAAAGATTTCCTTTACTGTTGTTAGTGAGAACAGAATACTTCTGATAATTTTTCTCTAATGAAGCCTACAATGACAAATAATACGCTGGATTTTCACACACATGCGCTTTTGGCGGGCGATATTTTCGCGAGCGCGTGCACATACACACACACACACGCACACACTCACACACATGCACACACACACGCACACACACACTCACATACATGCACACATACACATACACACACACACACACACACACACACAGAGGCACATGCACACACACACACACACACGCACACACGCACATACTCACACTCACGCACATATCCACATACACATACACATACACATACACACGCTGGACGCACTTTGACACTAATAAAGAAATGTACACACTTGTAGGCAGTAAATACACGCATGCACAGTCGCAGTCTGAACCCACATGGACAGGCTCGATAAAACACAGGCACATGTGTGTCCATTTGTGTAGAGTTAGATATATCACGTTTCCGAAATTAACTTTTTGTTTAGATTGGTTGATTGGTTTTAACGGCATGTCAACCTGATTAGGATTATTTTATGTCTAGATGTTAGGGATCGTTTATTATACGAAGGTGGACTGAAAAGTTCATAGGCTGAAAAGTTCATATGATGACGTCATATCTGGTGTTGATAACATGGGATCCAATGGGATCCAAGCACTTCAACACCGATGGAAGAAGTGTATGTGGACCACAGGAGTGGACTAAATAAACCTCTTTTGTCACATTGGTCAGCCTGTGAACTTTTCAGCTGATCCTCGTACATTTTATATACAATCTTCGTGTAGCTGTTTCTTAAGTTTTTTTTTTTGGCTTTTTTGCACACGGTCGTATCGAATATGAATAATTTTTAAACAGATATATTTGTCCGAAACATAGAAACTTTACAAGTACTACCAATCCAGGTGAGAATGTACCTGGGAGTAATGGCACTGAAGAAGTACCCATATTCCTCAGATCTCCAGAACTGGAGCTTCACCATCTAATGCAGTTTAGTTTCATAACCATAACACCTCTTTTGAGGGGTCTTACCCCCCTCTGCAGGGGATACAGCCAGCGTATTCTCATTACCCTTCAACAGGGCAGCCAGATTAAGAGATGCACATTTTTACAATTTTCTAAGATTTTCTCTTTCTGATTTGGTTTGGTTTCAACCTTCATGGGTTATTTAGTGTCAAAGCCATCCTTGTAGAAGAACAGTAGTAGTACGATTTAAACCTGTAGCTGGGGAAGGAAGAGTTTCATACGGTATTTGTCCGAAAGTTAATGTAATAAAGTTAATGTAATGTAATAATTGGAATTCGAACACGGTTGCTTACAGTACGTGTTGATAGTAAGAGCCAAGTTCAAATCCTTGACGAGGCTGTTTGCGTTTCCCTTGGCTATAATGCTCTCGGGTATGACTCTATATCTTTTCCCATGGAAGCGAGTGGTGTAATGGTTAGGGTCGTAGGAAATGGACTCATCGACCCGAGTTAAAATCCTGGACAAAGCTGTTTGCATTTCACATAGCGCTAACACCTTTGGGAAAGGTATGCATCCAACTGCTCTCCTTCCAGCAATGGGCAAATTAGTAGGGCAGACTAGGCTCTTTAATCTTGGCTAGGTAACCAATCTAGGAAAAGAGAAACTCTGAATTCAAACCTCTTAAACTCCGCTTAAGAAATTGACCTTGTGTCACATCCTGCTCGTGTGCTGGGGTTGGTATATATATATATATATATATCTTTTCTCATAGCTCCGGGTAAATAATAGGGCAAACTGAACAATTTAGCCTTGTTATGTCAATTTGTAGGTGTGGCGCTCCACCTCAGACGCCAAAAACAATCTCCTTGGTCTAGCGCTAGTGAAAAGGAGATAGACTCCCTCGTTGATTGGCTGATACCGACTTTAGGCCACCCGACGATGTCAATTGACCTGGGAGTTAGAAAACTCTGAATACAAACAACCTTTTCTCAGCTTAAAATTCACCTTGTGTCACATCCTGTCCATGGTGGAGGGGTTATCTAAATACATACTGTGATCATCCATCCAATTACCGATCCGGCCCATTCTTGCTTAACTTCGCTGATCTGGTGGTAACCACTGCTTTTAAGTGACTTGAACATAAGCCTTATTTATTTATTTAGATTTAGTTAGTATGGTACCCACAGTGAGAGTACAATTAACATGTCTATTACTTCATGGGAGGCGTTCAAATCTTGCACATGGTCGTTTGCATTTCACATAGCGTTAATACATTTGAGAAATGTTTGAATCCAACTTTTTTCACTCCTCACCAGCTATGATTAAATAGTAGGGCAGACTGAGTTATTAAACCTTGGTATGGCAAGCGCTCTATGAGAAGAGAAAAATGTAAATTCACCTCAGTTGTATTCAGCTTAAAATTGATTCCTGTGTCGTTTCCTAATCATAGCGGAGGATTGGTGAGTCCTTAATTTCATCACAGGAGGCACCCAAAATCATTTGCTAAATTTAGCCTAATTTGGTGCAAGGTCAGAAGTATCGGAGACTCAGTCAGAATTGAACTTATTAGCAATGGTTTGTCTGCATCTTGCGAGGTGTCTTGAATATAAGTTGATATTTTGAAATCACTTACTAAGCTTACTTTAGTTGTGAAACATAGCTATGTGGTATCCAGTGAGAATTGAACCCACTAGCGATAGTCTACTAACCTAGCTCGCTAACTATTATATCATCCAAAGCAAGAAGTATGTGTACCCAGTGAGAATCGAACTCTTTAACAATGCTGTGTTAGACTAGATCATCAACCATTACATCACACGAAGCACACCATACTTGAATGTATTGTATGTATTTACCCAAAATTTCCGCCGACACAAGGCCAATTTTTAAGCGGAGTAGTTTCCCACTCTTAGACCGGTTACTAAGTCTAAAGAGTCCAGTCTGCCCTACTATTTAACCATAGTTGACGGGACCAGGCAAGGAGGATTCATGCCTTTCTAAAGGGTATTAGTGCGAAGTAGAACGCAAACTGCCTCGCCGAGGATTTGAACTTGGACAGCCGAGACCATTTTCTACGACGATAACCTAAGTAATTTTTTGTAATTAGTAACTAA
>JALAJA010000308.1:0-58664 GCA_023376005.1 Doryteuthis pealeii | reverse complement strand
AAGAGGGACTATGTTGAAAATAAACCATACTTCTGTAAGAAAGTATCTCGTTTCAGACTATAAACTTTTCAGCCGACCCTCGTGAGTGAAGATTGATATTTAGAAAGGAGTGTGCAAACATATCTGTATGTAAATCTTTGATCCTTCAGCAAACTAACCAAGATTTCATCCTAGTGTGGATATTTCTCAACTTTTGTCAAATATTTATTGAGAAACTGTTTTTGCTCCTTGTAAACCATACTTATTTCGGGTATATAAATTTTTTTTTTCCTTCGAAAAAACAAAAAAACAAAACAAAAGAATCCCTCCTCCCAAAACAAAACAAAAAATAAACGATTAACAAAGTAAAAAAACACAAAATATAACCCCCCCCCCCCAAAAAAAAAAATAAAAAAAAAAAAAAAACAAACACAAACTAACTTTGTAACGAGCTATAGTTTCAAGTGTGAAGTGTTTTTTATTTTGTAATTTTTAAAACTACAACTCGTTTCCTAGCTTTTGTTCAGTTGCGATGGAACAACCCGGACACTTTATAGTTTAAGCCTGTGTGTAGTATGATATATCCTTGTGTTTTTAAAAATTTTTTGAACCCCCAAAAAAACAAAAAACAAAAAACAAACCCCAAACAAACCAAAAAACAACACGAACAAAACCTCCAAAAACAACAATAAAACAGAAAACAAAAATACAAAAAAAAAAAAAAAAAATAACAAAAACCAAAAAAACCAAACCAAACCAAGCCACAATGATTTTTGTTGTATCGTCGAGCTGAAATGATGCACAGAAGAAACTGAGTGCTTAATATATTCAGTACCAAGTATCCGGTGCTAACGGATACATATAAAAACACAGAACAATAAGTTATAAAACAATTAACTTACAAGAAATAGAGGAGGGTTAAATGCAGTTATAACCAAACGCAGTAAGATCAGTCCGAATATTAATCAGCTTATTAATCAACTATTGAAGTCCTTAATCATAGACTAAGGTTATAAGCCAGGCCATCTGGTAGAGTGCTGAAAGGATACGAGCTACTCTACAACAACATTGTAGTGAAAGAGCTGCGGTTTTAACGTATGAAGATTGTCTTGTATCTTTTACAAGTTTAGAAAGCACACCCGTACACTTTAGCTTAGGCCTATGTGTAGTATAATATTTTTGCGTGTGGATATATATATGCCAAAAACAAGTTTATTTCTTGAGCAAACTTGAAAGAATGAATACAAGAATAACATGAGTAATATAAGAGTTATAATGAAGAAAATGTACTAATAGGTAAATTGTATTTTAGTAGAGAAAAGTTTTTGGATAAAAGTTAGCAAAACCCCTGTCTTTAGACAAGAGATGCAACTGTTACCTTGTCGAAGCTAGATAGTGAAAAAGGAATCTGACTTTAGCGGTTCTGCTTTTATAAAGCTACTCGCCACGCCAATAGCACCTACTGGAGGAAACTGTGGCAAGTAAGGAATGTAATCCATACAAATTGCATTAAACAGTTGTGTATTAAATGATTGTCAAACTATTATAGACTGGTTTTTGACGTCCCTGTATTCAGTGAGATCACTATATTTGCTCTGTTTCGTGTTTCTACTCAGTCTCTGGTATCTTTCCAATGTTGACTATTGTGATTGTCATCTATATAAAAAAGCGTCAACAGTGAGTTAGAAAGTTAGAATGAGCTCCAGGTTTTTGTAATATCACTGGGACTTCATTGATGTTTGCTTGGCTTGTTTGTGACAAATTTTACGTTGTAAATTACGAGGCTGTCCAAATCTTCCAAGCGGCTGCTTGTCTCTGTACACTTTAATTAGAAAAAATACCTATTTGTCTTTTAGAGTGTTTAACAATATAATAAAGATCAAAGCTAACTTTCGTTCCGGCAAGATTGTCATGGTTTGAAACAATCAAACAAGAAACATCGACACGCAACAAACGTTTTTCTAAAATAATTGTTTCGATAGTACAATATCATCAACATCATAACCCCCCTACACACATATATATATATATATATATATATATAATATATATATATACTCATCTTACAGACACCGTGTTTCGACGTTTTACATCTCTTCAGTGTGGCTAGACTTGGCAGAGTACCTCCAGCCAGGAGCGAAACCCGACCAGAAGCAGAATTTAACTGATAAATACATACATAGGTAATATGTCACCGTCACTTAGAGAGCTCATATCCGTAAATAAACAGTGAGCCTTCTTACGTAAAATACGATGACCGTCGGCTAAAATCCCGTCCATGATTAAGAGCATATGGGGGACAATCCCAAGGTCTCCAAAATATTTACACATTACAGAAACGTTTATTGTTTATTGTCAATGATGTTTACATCATTTTTAAGTTTCAACATATATTCTATTTTTCTACATAATCGCAATTTTGGTCAATGCATTTTTGTAGGTTCTGGGGCAGTTTTTGTATGCTCATGTCATGCCATATCGCCTCCATGTCATTAAGGAAGTGTTGAACCTTTACATTGTTGCAGACTCACTACACCACTTTCGGACATTTTTGACATTCATGCACATCTCTCCGAACACTTTCGTTAATTGCCGATGATTTTCGATTGGTTTAATGCCTTTTGCATTTTAAAACAGAACAATTGCACGAATTTCATACTTGGCGGTAGCGTCAATCGGGAGCTCTATCAAAAATGACTGCTAACCCAAGACAGGCGCAGGCGCATGCGCATGCAAAACAAACGCAAATGTTTCAATAACCGCACGAACAGTTTCCCTGTGTTCCTAACGATTCAGAGACCTTACTTTTGACATTACTCTCGTATTTCGTTAGTTTTTGACAACATTTGGTAATTCTCTCAGATCACCTTTCTTTTGAATTTGGTATTTCGTTTTTGGTATCCACTTTTGTGAACTCATTGCTGTTGCCTTAGGCTCTCGAAGAATAATAATGAGTCTTGACCTTTGTTAAAAAGGGAACAACAGATTCCATCTCTCCAATAGTAAACTTACTATCAAACTTTGGGAGTTTGAAATATATACAACAAAAAATTCAATTTCAGTCGTGCGGAAATTATAAAAATGTTTTTGAAAGATACACTTTCTTATAAAATTTTTTTTATCCATTCTCAGAAAGGACCATTAAAAAGATTTATAATTCAGGGGCCAGTTTAGCATCATTGTTAAGATCGGCTAGAACCCAGAAAAATCCTGGAGACCTGAGGTGACTTGCTGTCACTTTGCCTCGTGTGAAAGACCACCAGCAGAGGAACAACTCTCAAGGAGTAAAATAATAATAATATAATAATAATAATAATAATAAATAATAATAATAATAATAAAGAAGCTCTCCACCCTAGAGATGATAGAGATAGATTATATATGTCAAGAAAGGAAGGGGGAAAGGTATTGCCAACATAGAGGAATGCGTAGAAACCACAATCCAACAACTTAAAGATTACACAAGAAAGAGCAAAGACAAATTACTTATGGCGGCCAACAATAGTAGAGGCGACAGATGGACAATCAGAAAAACAACAAAGACTAGAAAACAAAGATGGGAAGAAAAACAATTATATGGACTCTTCAAACGACAGATTGAAGAGGTCGCCCATGAAAAGACTTGACATGGTTAAGAAAAGGAAACATCAAAAGAGAAACTGAATCATTAATAATTGCTGTACAAAATAATGTCATAATAACTTTTGAAATAAAATCGGATCATCTTATCCCAGCAAGAATACCAGACCTAGTGTTGATTAAAAAAAAAGAAAGAACTTGTCAACTGGTGGATTTTGCAGTTCCAGCAGATCACAGGGTGAAACTAAAGAAAATGAAAAAATGGACAAATATCTGGACCTTGCCAGAGAACTGAAAAAGTTATGGAATATGAAAGTAAAAGTGATACTAATTGTAGTTGGTGCACTTGGAACGGTTCTAAAAGGATTGGAAAAGGGTTTTGGAAAGTTTGGAAATCAGAGGAAGGATTGAAACCATTCAGAACACTCCACTGCTACAATCTGCCAGAATACTCAGAAGAGTCCTGGACCTGAGGAACCTTGTTGTCCCTCAGACTCCAGTGAAAGACCATCAGCTAATGCTGATGTGAAAACTCAAAAGGAGTAAAATAATAATAATATTATTATTCATGATATTAATCCTACTATAATAATAAGGATATTATTAGGTTAAAGACTTTTTGGAACCTCTTTAAGAAACAAGATATTTTATCAAAGGCTGGATAAACGCACGCTTGTAGAGATTATTGATCAAATATGTTCAATTGAAAAGAGCCAGTCGTTGGAAATTAGAATCATTCATGAGCTGCTTGGACAGATCCGACGGGCATGGAAGTCATTTGAAGACTTTGATTTATCCTAAAAAACGTGTTTCATAGCCAAAAAAAAAAAAAAATAGAAAAAAAAAAAAAGAAAAAGTGAAAGAAAAGAATAGATAACGAATTGAATCAGCCTCAGGTTAAGTTCGCATCACAGGTAGCCAAGCAATAGGTCAACCTTGGTTTCGAGGCTGGCAAATTTAACAAATGAATCATCACATAAATGTGACCACAGACATAATAGAAATAGATTAGCTGAAACGAAGATACGTAGGAATATTAAAGAGTTAGACGTAGGAGTCCCCGTAGCGTATTGGATAGCAAGCGTAGGTGGAGTGAAAATGTTACCCAGATATTCTAATAGAAATTGGATTCAATGGGAAATTGGGGTTGGCTGGCTGATTGGTTGGATTTTTCCGACATGTCAACCATTGGGTTATTTTATGCCAAAGCCTTTTTGTTTTATTTATTGTTGGCTATTTAATTTTAAAAACATTTTAAAACTCATATTTTGATCTATTTAACACATAGATGGAACCCTAACAGGTACAAACACTTAGGGTCAGAGTGGACTTTGGAGTAATAGCGAAGAAGGGATACTCCACATCCCCCAGAGACCCAGAATTAGAACTTCACCACTAGATGCAGTTTAATGTCATACCCAGGACACTAAGACCCTCAGCTACCACCATCTAGCACAAATATGATAAAAACGGTTGGGGGTTTACCATAAGGTCAGAAATATCCTCTAGATGCTAGGGATTGACGTGAACAGCCGATTGATCGACTCAGCTACCAGGATTCCGTTCTTAAGCATATACAAGGTGTGTCAAAATGTATCGAAACTTTTTGTACTTTTTAACTCACCTTGTATTCTGAAAAAATAACGTTCCATTCATTGTTCATTTCTATCTTGGTAAATACAGCTTCAAACACGCCACTTTTATGACACATCTTGTATTCTGAACAAATAACGTTCCATTCATTATTCATTTCTATCTTGGCAAATACAGCTTCAAACTCGCCACTTGTATGACACACCATGCATTCTGAAAAAAAATAACGTTCCATTAATTGTTCCTTTCTATCTTGGCAAATACAGCTTCAAACTCGCCAGTTGTATGACACACCTTGTATTCTGAAAAAAATAACATTCCATTCATTGTTCCTTTCTATCTTGGCAAATACAGCTTCAAACTCGCCAGTTGTATGACACACCTTGTATTCTGAAAAAAATAACGTTCCATTCATTGTTCATTTCTATCTTGGCAAATACAACTTCAAACTCGCCACTTTATGACACACCTTGTATTCTGAAAAAATAACGTTCCATTCATTGTTCCTTTCTATCTTGGCAAATACAGCTTCAAACTCGCCACTTGTATGACACACCATGTATTCTGAAAAAAATAACGTTCCATTCATTGTTCATTTCTATCTTGGCAAATACAGCTTCAAACTCGCCACTTGTATGACACACCTGTATTCTGAAAAAAAAAAAACGTTCCATTCATTGTTCCTTTCTATCTTGGCAAATACAGCTTCAAACTCGCACTTGTATGACACACCATGTATTCTTAAAAAAAACGTTCCATTCATTGTTCCTTTCTATCTTGGCAAATACAGCTTCAAACTTGCCACTTTATGACACACTTGTATTCTGAAAAAATAAACGTTCCATTCATTGTTCCTTTCTATCTTGGCAAATACAGCTTCAACTTGCCACTTGTATGACACACCTGTATTTTGAAAAAAATAACGTTCCATTCATTGTTTCTCCCTATCTTGGCAAATACAGCTTCAAACTCGCCACTTGTATGACACACCATGTATTCTGAAAAAAATAACGATCCATTCATTGTTCCTTTCTACCTTGGCAAATACAGCTTCGAACTTGCCACTTGTATGACACACCATGTATTCTGAAAAAAATAACGTTCCATTCATTGTTTCTCCCTATCTTGGCAAATACAGCTTCAAACTCGCCACTTGTATGACACACCATGTATTCTGAAAAAAATAACGTTCCATTCATTGTTCCTTTCTATCTTGGCAAATACAGCTTCAAACTCGCCACTTGTATGACACACCATGTATTCTGAAAAAAAATAACGTTCCATTCATTGTTCCTTTCTATCTTGGCAAATACAGCTTCAAACTCGCCACTTGTATGACACACCTTGTATTCTGAAAAAAGTAACGTTCCATTCATTGTTCCTTTATATCTTGGCAAATACAGCTCAAACTCGCCACTTGTATGACACACCTTGTATTCTGAAAAAAAATAAAACGTTCCATTCATTGTTCCTTTTCTATCTTGGCAAATACAGCTTCAAACTCGCCAGTTGTATGACACACCTTGTATTCTGAAAAAAATAACGTTCCATTCATTGTTCCTTTCTATCTTGGCAAATACAGCTTCAAACTCGCCAGTTGTATGACACACCTTGTATTCTGAAAAAAATAACGTTCCATTCATTGTTCATTTCTATCTTGGTAAATACAGCTTCAAACTCGCCACTTGTATGACACACAATGTATTCTGAAAAAAATAACGTTCCATTCATTGTTCCTTTCTATCTTGGCAAATACAACTTCAAACTCGCCACTTGTATGACACACCTTGTATTCTGAAAAACGTAACGTTCCATTCATTGTTCCTTTCTATCTTGGCAAATACAGCTTCAAACTCGCCACTTGTATGACACACCATGTATTCTGAAAAAAAATAACGTTCCATTCATTGTTCCTTTCTATCTTGGCAAATACAGCTTCAAACTCGCCACTTGTATGACACACCTGTATTCTGAAAAAAAAAATAACGTTCCATTCATTGTTCCTTTCTATCTTGGCAAATACAGCTTCAAACGTGCCACTTGTATGACACACTATGTATTCTGAAAAAAAATAACGTTCCATTCATTGTTCCTTTCTATCTTGGCAAATACAGCTTCAATCTCGCCAGTTGATTGACACACCATGTATTCTGAAAAAAAATAACGTTCCATTCATTGTTCCTTTCTATCTTGGCAAATACAGCTTCAAACGTGCCACTTGTATGACACACTTGTATTCTGAAAAAAAATAACGTTCCATTCATTGTTCCTTTCTATCTTGGCAAATACAGCTTCAATCTCGCCAGTTGATTGACACACCATGTATTCTGAAAAAAAAATAACGTTCCATTCATTGTTCCTTTCTATCTTGGCAAATACAGCCTCAAACTTGCCACTTTATGACACACCATGTATTCTGAAAAAAAATAACGTTCCATCCATTGTTCCTTTCTATCTTGGCAAATACAGCTTCAAACTCGCCACTTGTATGACACACCATGTATTCTGAAAAAAAAATAACGTTCCATTCATTGTTCCTTTCTATCTTGGCAAATACAGCTTCAAACTCGCCAGTTTTATGACACACCATGTATTCTGAAAAAAAATAACGTTCCATTCATTGTTCCTTTCTATCTTGGCAAATACAGCTTCAATCTCGCCAGTTGATTGACACACCTGTATTCTGAAAAAAAAATAACGTTCCATTCATTGTTCCTTTCTATCTTGGCAAATACAGCTCAAACTCGCCACTTGTATGACACACCTTGTATTCTGAAAAAAATAACGTTCCATTCATTGTTCCTTTCTATCTTGGCAAATACAGCTTCAAACTTGCCACTTGTATGACACACCTTGTATTCTGAAAAAAATAACGTTCCATTCATTGTTCCTTTCTATCTTGGCAAATACAGCTTCAAACTCGCCACTTTATGACACACTTGTATTCTGAAAAAAATAACGTTCCATTCCTTGTTCCTTTCTACCTTGGCAAATACAGCTTCAAACTTGCCACTTGTATGACACACCTGTATTCTAAAAAAAATAACGTTCCATTCATTGTTCATTTCTATCTTGGCAAATACAGCTTCAAAACTCGCCACTTGGATGACACACCTTGTATTCTGAAAAAAATAACGTTCCATTCATTGTTCCTTTCTATCTTGGCAAATACAGCTTCAAACTCGCCACTTGTATGACACACCATGTATTCTGAAAAAAAATAATAACGTTCCATTCATTGTTCCTTTCTATCTTGGCAAATACAGCTTCAAACTCGCCACTTGTATGACACACCTGTATTCTGAAAAAATAACGTTCCATTCATTGTTTCTTTCTATCTTGGCAAATACAGCTTCAAACTCGCCACTTTATGACACACCTGTATTCTGAAAAAAATAACGTTCCATTCATTGTTCCTTTCTATCTTGGCAAATACAGCTTCAAACTCGCCACTTGTATGACACACCTTGTATTCTGAAAAAATAACGTTCCATTCATTGTTCATTTCTATCTTGGCAAATACAGCTTCAAACTCGCCACTTTATGACACACCTTGTATTCTGAAAAAAATAACGTTCCATTCATTGTTCCTTTCTATCTTGGAAATACAGCTTCAAACTCGCCACTTTTATGACACACCTTGTATTCTGAAAAAAATAACGTTCCATTCATTGTTTCTTCTATCTTGGCAAATACAGCTTCAAACTCGCCACTTTATGACACACCTTGTATTCTGAAAAAAATAACGTTCCATTCATTGTTCATTTCTATCTTGGCAAATACAGCTTCAAACTCGCCACTTGTATGACACACCTTGTATTCTGAAAAAATTAACGTTCCATTCATTGTTCATTTCTATCTTGGCAAATACAGCTTCAAACTCGCCACTTTATGACACACCTTGTATTCTGAAAAAAAATAACGTTCCATTCATTGTTCATTTCTATCTTGGTAAATACAGCTTCAAACTCGCCACTTTATGACACACCTGTATTTTGAAAAAAATAACGTTCCATTAATTGTTCATTTCTATCTTGGCAAATACAGCTTCAAACTCGCCACTTTATGACACACCTTATTCTGAAAAAAATAACGTTCCATTCATTGTTATTTCTATCTTGGTAAATACAGCTTCAAACTCGCCACTTTATGACACACCTTGTATTCTGAAAAAAATAACGTTCCATTCATTGTTCCTTTCTATCTTGGCAAATACAGCTCAAACTCGTCACTTTTATGACACACCTTGTATTCTGAAAAAAAAACGTTCCATTCATTGTTCCTTTCTATCTTGGCAAATACAGCTTCAAACTCGCCACTTTATGACACACCTTGTATTCTGAAAAATGTAACGTTCCATTCATTGTTCCTTTCTATCTTGGTAAATACAGCTTCAAACTCGCCACTTTTATGACACACCTTGTATTCTGAAAAAATAACGTTCCATTCATTGTTCCTTTCTATCTTGGCAAATACAGCTTCAAACTCACCACTTGTATGACACACCTTGTATTCTGAAAAAAAAATAACGTTTCATTCATTGTTCCTTTCTATCTTGGCAAATACAGCTTCAAACTCGCCACTTTATGACACACCTTGTATTTTAAAAAAAAAACGTTCCATTCATTGTTCCTTTCTATCTTGGCAAATACAGCTTCAAACTCGCCACTTTTATGACACACCTTGTATTCTGAAAAAATAACGTTCCATTCATTGTTCCTTTCTATCTTGGTAAATACAGCTTCAAACTCGCCACTTTATGACACACCTGTATTCTGAAAAAATAACGTTCCATTCATTGTTCCTTTCTATCTTGGCAAATACAGCTTCAAACTCGCCACTTTATGACACACCTTGTATTCTGAAAAAAATAACGTTCCATTCATTGTTCCTTTCTATCTTGGTAAATACAGCTTCAATCTCGCCACTTTATGACACACCTTTTATTCTGAAAAAAATAACGTTCCATTCATTGTTCCTTTCTATCTTGGCAAATACAGCTTCAAACTCGCCACTTTATGACACACCTGTATTCTGAAAAAAATAACGTCCCATTCATTGTTCCTTTCTATCTTGGCAAATACAGCTTCAAACTCGCCACTTGTATGACACACCATGTATTCTGAAAAAAAATAACGTTCCATTCATTGTTCCTGTCTATCTTGGCAAATACAGCTTCAAACTTGCCACTTGTATGACACACCTTGTATTTTGAAAAAAATAACGTTCCATTCATTGTTCCTTTATATCTTGGCAAATACAGTTTCAAACTCGCCACTTGTATGACACACCTTGTTTTCTGAAAAAAAATAACGTTCCATTCATTGTTCCTTTCTATCTTGGCAAATACAGCTTCAAACTCGCCACTTGTATGACACACCTTTTATTCTGAAAAAAATAACGTTCCATTCATTGTTCCTTTCTATCTTGGCAAATACAGCTTCAAACTCGCCACTTGTATGACACACCTGTATTCTGAAAAAATACGTTCCATTCATTGTTCCTTTCTATCTTGTAAATACAGCTTCAAACTCGCCACTTTATGACACACCTGTATTCTGAAAAAAATAACGTTCCATTCATTGTTCCTTTCTATCTTGGCAAATACAGCTTCAAACTCGCCACTTGTATGACACACCTTGTATTCTGAAAAATGTAACGTTCCATTCATTGTTCCTTTCTCTCTTGGCAAATACAGCTTCAAACTTGCCACTTTATGACACACCTTGTATTCTGAAAAAAATAACGTTCCATTCATTGTTCCTTTCTATCTTGGCAAATACAGCTTCAAACTCGCCACTTGTATGACACACCTGTATTCTGAAAAAAAATAACGTTCCATTCATTGTTACTTTCTATCTTGGCAAAATACAGCTCAAACTCGCCACTTGTATGACACACCTTGTATTTTGAAAAAATAAAGTTCCATTCCTTGTTCCTTTCTACCTTGGCAAATACAGCTTCAAACTTGCCACTTGTATGACACACCTTGTATTCTGAAAAAAATAACGTTCCATTCATTGTTCCTTTCTATCTTGGCAAATACAGCTTCAAACTCGCCACTTGTATGACACACCATGTATTCTGAAAAAAAAACGTTCCATTAATTGTTCCTTTCTATCTTGGCAAATACAGCTTCAAACTTGCCACTTGTATGACACACCATATATTCTGAAAAAAATAACGTTCCATTCATTGTTACTTTCTATCTTGTCAAATACAGCTTCAAACTCGCCACTTGTATGACACACCTGTATTCTGAAAAAATAACGTTCCATTCATTGTTCCTTTCTATCTTGGCAAATACAGCCTCAAACTCGTCACTTGTATGACACACCTTGTATTCTGAAAAAAATAACGTTCCATTCCTTGTTCCTTTCTACCTTGGCAAATACAGCTTCAAACTCGCCACTTTTATGACACACCATGTATTCTGAAAAAATAACGTTCCATTCATTGTTCCTTTCTATCTTGGCAAATACAGCTTCAAACTCGACACTTGTATGACACACCTTGTATTCTGAAAAATGTAATGTTCCATTCATTGTTCCTTTCTATCTTGGCAAATACAGCTTCAAACTCGCCACTTGTATGACACACCATGTATTCTGAAAAAAAAAGTTCCATTCATTGTTCCTTTCTATCTTGGCAAATACAGCTTCCCACTCGCCACTTGTATGACACACCTTGTATTCTGAAAAAAATAACGTTTCATTAATTGTTCCTTTCTACCTTGGCAAATACAGCTTCAACTCGCCACTTGTATGACACACCTTGTATTCTGAAAAAAATAACGATCCATTCATTGTTCCTTTCTATCTTGGCAAATACAGCTTCAAACTCGCCACTTGTATGACACACCATGTATTCTGAAAAAAAATAATGTTCCATTCATTGCTCCTTTCTATCTTTGGCAAATACAGCTTCAAACTCGCCACTTGTATGACACACCATGTATTCTGAAAAAAAATAACGTTCCATTCATTGTTCCTTTCTATCTTGGCAAATACAGCTTCAAACTCGCCACTTGTATGACACACCTTGTAATCTGAAAAAATAACGTTCCAGTCATTGTTCCTTTCTATCTTGGCAAATACAGCTTCAATCTCGATACTTTTAGGACACACTTGTATATACACTTTTTATTTACACAAAAATGTGAAGACAGCTATTTCACCCTCCACTACATAGTGATGAGCGAATTGCTCATCTCTTTGTCGTGGACTCTTCTAGTGATGTAATATAAATGGAAATTTAGGCCTTATTCACCTCAACAAATTAAACGCCATATGCTTTTACAATTAAAATATCTGTAACTCCAAGATATTAACTATTTTTGTCATTTTTTTGTAGTACATTAATGAGTAAAATATATTATACTTACAAAAGAATCTATCTATCTATCAATCTAACAAAGATATATGCGTGTTTAATGTTTGGATTTTTGAAATATTTTTTTATCATTGCAAGTTTTGTTGAATGTTTTCGATCATAATCCGTCCATAAAATAAAAATTCAATAGGATTAAAACGTTTAATCTTACTGAGAATTAAAAGATAAAAGATTTGGAAATTAATTCGCATCTGCATACACATACATTAATGTGCATATATGCATCTTCACACAAATATGTATATGATCGTATAGTGTAAAAATATAATTACATATATGCTTAACATCTATTGCAGTGCGCACGCACATGCACGCAGCGATTCACATACACCTGTGTGTGTGTGTGTGTGTGTGTGTGACTCCCGTAGACTTCTAGTGGGCGCAGCTACACCCCTATATATATATATATATATATATATATATATATATATATATATATATATATATATTTACCAACCCATCCGCACGAGCGGTCAATTCTCAAGCGGAGTTTAACGGGTTTGAATTCAGAATTTTCCTTCTAGACCAGTTGCCATACCAAGGTTAAAGAACCAAGTCAGCCCTACAATTTACTCATAGCTGGATATATATATATATATATATATATATATATATATATATATATATATATATATAGAGAGAGAGAGAGAGAAGAGAGAGAGTAGTTGGATACATATCTTTTCAAAGTGTATAAGCGCTGTGTGAAATCTCCTGGATTTGAAATCGGGACGACGAGTCCATTCGCTACGACTATAACCATTACACCACACGCCTTCACTTTAGTGACGTATACGTACGAGATGTGTTTAGATAGTTTCAAGATTGTAGTCGTTTTTATGAAGACAGAAATGAACAATGAAGGAAACGTTGATTTCCTTCCTAATAGTCCCTTTGATATCCATTAAATTTCTATTGGTTATCAATTACACCTGGTGTAAATTCATTTTTTGATATAGTGTAAAACTAGGCCTTCGTATTTCTTTTAAATTTAATGTCTTCAACATCCTCACATCCTTGTGGATTGGTTTGTGTTTTTGTTTAATGGTATATCAACCTTCAAGAGTTATTTGATACCAAAAAGATTCATGTATGTATTCACCAAACCCCCCGCACGACTAGGGTGTGACACAAGGTCAATTTTTGAAGGGATTCTAACAGTTTTGAATTCAGAGATTTCATTTTCCGTGCCGAGGTTAAAGAGTCCTGTATGCTGTATTATTTACCCATAACTAGTGGGAGAATAGTTTGATTCATACCTTTCCCAAGGTAATGCAACTAGCCTCATCCAGGATTTGAATTCGTGTCGCCATTTCCATTTCCTACGACGATGACCATTACATCAAAGGCATCTTCAAAGCCATCCTTATAGAAGAACAGTAGTGGTACTATTTAACCTATAACTAGGAGGATGAGGGGATTCATACCTTTCCCAAGGGCACTAGACCAAAAGTAAATGTAATGGAGCGACTGGAGTTCGAATTTTGCTTACTATGATATCGCAGTCCAGTACGTTAGCCACTACGCCACGGGGACCCCCCCTTTTTGGAGGAATTTTCAGTTTTAGGGAAGAAGACAAATTTTGCAAGGAGCTAAGTCTGATGAGTGATGAGGATACAAAATATTGTAGCTGCTTAGAAAGTTTCGAGACATCGAGATATCACATAACGACCGGTTTTGGCTCAGTCGGTAGAGCATCCGCCTAGGTAATCGAAAGGTTCCGGATTCGATACCAGTACTCAGCGCATGAGTAGCACAGTTTAGATAATCTGATCTATGCGGTAAAGCATCTGGTAGGTGTGGCGCTCCAACTCAACCAAAAAAATCTCCCCTGGACTAGTGCTAGCGAAAAGGGGATAGATTCCCTCGGCGTTCAGTTGATACCTACAATGGGAGACTCCCCAGACTTTACTATGAGTTGTGCATCAGGTTTTTATTTAGATTTCAAATTTTATGATTAAAAGTAATTTAAGATTCATTCAATACTTTTTGATCATAAACTTGTATATGGGACTGATAAAAAAATTGGTTGATTTTTTTGAAAATATAAATGCATGTCTTGTAAGTTTTTTTTGAAATTTATATCGACCAATTCGCAATTGAAAATCGTGTGAATTAGATAACTATAGATTATAGGCAAACGATTTAATCACACTTTGGACTGGGGGGATCCTTTTTATAGTTAAGTGTTTAATCGAAATTTATGATTCACCAAAGAAAAATACAATGAATCAGTGACTAGTTCAGGGATTCAGAGAAAAAACAAATAAAAAGAAAAAAAAGAAGAAAAATTACCCTCAGACTCGCCCCCCCCGGAATTTTCTTCTGTGTATTTGTTCAATAAAACTTAAAATCACTTATGAGAAAACACTTGAAGGAATAAAATTCCTTCTTGGTTCGATTTTGGATTATCTGCAAAATATAACACCATGAACCCCCTTTTGTGCACAGGGATTAAATCAATTCAAATTAATCTTCTAAAATCCTTAGAACAAAAACAGGAAATAAATTTATATATATATATATATAATAAAAAAATAAGAATGAAAAAATGTTTATAGTTCAGATGTACATCACTTATATACAAAAATAGTTTGCGATTAAATATTGTTACAAGAGAATTGAGCCACATAACACTTTACAATGTTAAAATCTGCTGTCGACCATTTTGATATAAATCTTGATATTCGTAAATAAGCGAATGAATCCATACAGAGCTGATTGGTGTAGATTTTTGCTGGGTCGGCCTACACTGGTTTTCCATGTAAAGGCTGACAAAGAAAAAACTTTACGCATGAGTTCGTCCTTGCTTCTCTAGCAGTGTCCATATGTTGCATAGCCGCATATACCCTTCTGTCATACTCGGATATATAATAGAGAGACAGAGACAGAGATATATTAGATAGAAGATCTTACGTTTCATTTCTACTTATTGACTGATTCCTGCTAACTGGTTACTTGTTTTTATTTCTGCTGAGGGTTGACTTTCTTTCTTGCTAATTCTCTGCTGGGCTGAGCTGGTCTTTGTCTTCATTATTTAACAAATACAAGACCTTGTTTGTTCTTGATAAATTTTTATTAGCCCATATTTGATTAATTCTGCCGCGGGGATGAGATGGATCCCGGGAGAGCCGATAATTGTGTATCTCTCCTTTAAAAGCTGGGTCGCATCTGAATAACTAACTAAGATATATCACGTGCGTGTCTGTCATGGCGCCCAAATCGCGCGCCTCTAAAAGGTCAAGGGTTATTAACAATTTCCATGGGGACTTCTTGATTCTAAATCAACAGACCTTAATTCAAATATTCTAGCTACAGGTCTGTTCACAATTTATAACTTCTCATAAATTGTAACACAACGTATCTTGTTCTTCTTGCTAGGATGGTTTGTGTGATAGGATGTAAGTGTCCATACAACTGTTTTTGTGGAGTGCAGTTTCCAAGACAGCACACAACACCCTTGTGTAGTTCCAATGTAGCTTTTTCTTTTTTTCTTTCAAGTAAAGTTCGGAAGAAATTGTCACTTTTTCTAATCAGAAAGACCTGTTTTCCATATGATTGATAATCTGTCTATAGTAGTCCATGCCTTTCCTATCTGTATATTGACATCACTTTCTGTAGATGAGATATTACAACCTAGGTATGTGAATTGGTTTACGAATTTCAGAGACCTACCATCTATTGTGAAAATGTCTCCATATTGTTTGTAACACATGAACTCAGTTTTATCTGACTTCCCATAGAGGGCGCCTTCTCTACGATATGCAGCAGTGATTCGGCTTGTGCAAATGTATTTGCGAAAAGGGCTACATTATCCGTTTAGTTCGCATCTGTTATAGTCTCCGCGGGATATCGCCGGCTTCTTGCCTCTTTTAGCGTGAAGCCATTTTTCTTTTATGGGATCTAATGACGTTCTAAGTACGTAATCTTGGGATATTATAAGTATATATGGTGGTAATGTATCTCCTTTTAGGTTGGTTGGTTGGATTTTACGGCATGTCAACCCTTGTTAGGTTATTTTATGCCAAGATGTTTTTATTCATTCTTCACGGTTACTGAAATTTAAAAAAACTCAATTTAAAAAAAAAACAACATTTTCCTCTATTTAAACCTATAGACGGGACCCCAACATGTACTACCACTCCAGTTCAGGGTGGATCTGGAAATAATGGGCGATGAATGGGTACTCCACACTCTCCAGAGCTCCAGAATTGGAACTTCATCACGAGATGCAGTTTAACGTCATGCCCAAGACACGAAGACCTTCAGCTACCGCCTTCTAGCACATATATCACAGAAAGGGTTGGGGGTTGCCATAGAGGCATTAGAATCAGGACAATCATAAAGGTGCTAGGGATTGACGGGACCAGCCGATTGATTATTAATCATGGGTGGCCTCTCCTACCGCCCGTCTAGCCTGAAATAAGGTCTAAAGTGGAGTTGCATGTCATCGTCTGCTCAGCCACCAGGATTCCATCATTAAGCACACGGGTCACTGTAGAGGTGCAGTCGGTGTTTTCTTCTGCCCGAGCCGGCAAGGCGATCTCCTTCTAGAACTCCAGCGACAATAGGCATCATAAGTCGTCGGGGTGACCTAAAGTCGGTATCAACCAGTCAACGAGGGAGTCTAGATTGACTAGATTGGAAGTAGATTGTTTCGGCGTCTGAGGTGGAGAGCGAAATCTACCACAGTTCCTCACTTTACCACACAGATCCCTGTGCTACTCATATGCTGAGTTTGGCGAGGGTCGGTATCGAAACAGGAACCTCGTGGTTCCTAGTCGGATGCTCTACCGTCTGACTAAACCGACCCTATTATGATAATATTTTTCAATTTTCTATCCTGTTTACTCAGACTTGTATTGATAAAAGACAACTGTCTAGATACACATTATATGATGAGTTAGACATTTTTAATTTCATATCTGTAGATCTTATTTGTGTTAATTTTTTAGTAACTTTTATTTAGAAGAGTTGATTTCGAACTGTTGGTTCAATATGCTGAAAATATTTTAAACCTCTTGTAGATTACATATTCTAAACAAAAATTATGCTTTAGATATTATTATGCTTTAGGTTTATTGTATCAAAGTTGAGTACGAGGAATAGTAAAAAAGTAATGACATTTTGTTTAGGGCAATAATTACCAACACAGGAATATGTATAATACATCAAAATGAAGCTGGTCCTCTGTGGGTCACATCCCTACTTCTCCACATAGTCACCGTTTCTCTCAATAGCAATGAGAGCATGTATCACTGCCCCGTAAAATTATGTTGACTGTTCTTTGAACCACTTCTTCACTACAGATTTCACTTCCTCGTCACTGGAACAATGTTTGTCTCTCAAACCCCCTTTCATGTGGCAGAAGAGATGATAGTCTGAAGACGCTAAATCTGTTGAGTATGGAGGATGCGGTAAAGTTGTCCACTCGAATGAGGCGATTTTCTTCCTTGTCCGGATGCTCGTGTGTGGTTGAGCATTGTCATGCCGAAGGAGGACATTGTCATTTGGCAAGTTGGGTCTTACTCGTATGATTCTTGCTCTGAGCCTCGTTAGAGTCTCAATGTAGGCCTTAGTTTTATAAAAAAAAACTTCACATGGGATAAAGAAAATGGCATTATTTTTTGTCTCACCCACGTATTTACTGCTAGTTTTATAATAAATGGGTAAACCTCGGGGCGTTTTATCTGAATTAGGGGCTTTGGCCTCTATTTCTCTGAGTAAAGTAAAATTAATCGCGTGATCCAGGCCTTCTCGTCTAAAAGGGGCAGGGCCGGGTTTATTGCCCGGTGCTTGGGGCAGCTGAACAGGGCGAAAACACTTTTGGCACTGGCCCCTGCATGAGTTTTCGGTTTGAGCGTGGCTCCTCATGTTAAAAAGACCTTATGTTAATCCGGTCTAGTGAGAGGTCAGGAAAAATATTTACTTATCTGAATTAATAATGAAAACTGGTTAGCTACACGATGTACAATTTATCCATTCCATTAAATCATATCTGTCAATATTTTTCCTGCTGTGTGAAAAAAAAAACGAATGATAAAAAATCACACGGTAAATATTGATTTAATATTGAATTCTTTTTATGTAAGTTTGTCTAGTAACGTTAAACTTAATCCAGTAAAATATTTTCATGTGAGTTGATCAATTTTGGGTAAAAATAGTAGATATTTTACAAACATAAAGTTGGAAGGGTTCCATTAACTGAGTAGTAGTGGAATTAAAAGAAAATTGCAATTGAATTTATTCATTGTCGAATTTAAAAGATATGGTCAGTTTTATCATAGTATTTATATTATATATATATATATATATATATATATATATTATTATTATTATCAATGGAGATTGTGTGTTTGTCTGTCTGTAACCGAAAGTATATTACTATCAAAGTTACAGTTATTTACGTCACATTCTCCCGTGATTTTATTTTTTATTTAAACCTTGATTATTATATAAAAATGTTTATATCATTAATACTGTTGATCATATGTACATACTAATAACATGCAATTTATGTGATCTGTCATGCGTGCGTTTTTCACGCGTCTCTAAAAGGTCAAAGGTTACCCCAACAGTTTCCCGGTAGTTTTCCATGGGGACTCCTTGATTCTAAATCGACAGACCTCAATTTAAATTCTAGCTACAGGGGTCTGTTCACAATTCATGACCTTTCATGAATTGTAACAAACGTAAATAACCCCAGCTGATATTTTGGACTCGATTCTCGTCGATAACGGTCCACTGTTTCTACCGTATCTCATGTTGATAAAACGAACTATTGTGCGTGTTTCTGACAGGAGAAGAAGGAAGAAACAAGTGAAGACAATTAAATACAGAACGACAGGAAGAAAAAGGAGAGAAAAATTTAACTTAGTATAATATTCACACGAATACTGTGTGTATGTCTTGTTGAACAAAGGGATGAAGTTGTATGTATAAACTTCGTAACATTCTTGTCCAAATATTTAACATCATCCAGTCTCAATAGATTTTCGTTTTTTTAGTAGCAGTAATTTCTGCAACAACAACATCAAATAATAACAATCAGGAATAAACTCTTAATCCCAATGTTCACAAAGAAGAAAAGAAAAGCAAGAGTAGCAGAAGAAAAGCTTGTAGAAATGACGTCTCTGAAAGAAAAGTAGCGATTATCGATATGCAAAATGCTACCAATGCTAAATACATAATCCCAATATTTTTTTATCGATCACGTTTTTTCTTGTTCTTATGTTAAATGAGTACAAAATTTTTCAGATTTCGATTAGAGCAATTACTTTTGACTTTAACCAAAATACCTTTCTTACTGCGCGCAGTATTCTATTTCAAATTTTACACATTTAATAGCTAAGAAAAAGCGTCTAGAAAATTAGCTACCGGCTTATCTTACACATAACAAAGCATCGCTAATTGAAGTAGACCTCGAAATTTATAGATCTTTTTTCGAGTTAAAAATTGATTCCACATGATTGTGATTCGAATTTCATAGGTGTTATATGCTTGTCGTACAAGAATTTAGAATTTCTATATAATGGTCTCACTAGAGCGTTTTTTCATGGTAAAGTTCTTTCTATAGAGGTGTTGTATTGTAATGGTATTGCACAAGGAAATGGACACGGCGAATAAAGGGTTCAATCCTGGATATGGCCGTTTACATTTTCACATAGCGCTAATGCTCTTAGGAAAGATATGATTCAATTATTTTCTCTCCTGCTATGGGTAATAGTAGGGCAGACTGGTCTCTTTAACTTTGGTATGGCAACCGGCTATTAAGAGAAAGAAAACCACTGGATTCAAAACTTGTTAAACTCCGCTTAAATTGACCTTGGTGCATCCTGCTCATATGGAGGGTTTATGTAAAACATATAACATATTTTTCAATCTATAACCTTTCTTTGGTAGAACATGTTTTAAATAGCTATAATATGTCAGGTTTTAATCTTTTTCCATACCAAACTTCTTTATCCCTCTCAATCAAATTTATTCCAATTCTATCCTCTTACATATCCCTTTTGGTTGTCCATTTATATACATGAAATAGAGCTACATAAAATGAAAATATAAAAAACGCAGATTGTAATATTAAACATACGTTAAATATTAAATAAGGTGTATAACTAACTTAAGGGACTGAATGGGATCTTGATAATTTGTTTTCTGTCACTTTTTTTCTCATCTTTAATTTATATAACTCTTAAGAAAATTTCGTCACATACGTCAACGTCCTCAACAATGTACCTATCATATCACCTTTTTAAAAAACGAACTTGCCAACGGATATGAACATTTTACTCTATAACACTCTCATTCTCCCTTTTATTTTGAAAAGGCTTTCCATCCCCGTTCAGACAACACTGTTTCATCCTAATAATCCTAATTGAAGGTCTGAGAAAAGCCAAAAAACGTTTTTTAAACATCGACTTCCCTCTATAATAAATTATCTTTCGGGAATACTTCTGCTTTTATTTGTATTACATATAAGAGATCATATAGAAAATAACTTATTATCCTTAGGATAATAAGTTATTTTTATTCTTTAAATGCATTAAAAATCCGCGAATAAATATAGCGTTAAAATGGTAAACATTTAAAAGATTTAAAAATTGGTAAAGTTTTTAACGACATTAGAAGCATGAAAATACGAGTCATAATTTCAAAAAAGTATCGAAACTGAGGATTTACTCTGACTCGCCTAGAATTCTGTCTAGAGGGTCTAGACATAAACAACCCTTATGGGTATAAAATTGTTAGCTATGCACACGTCTTCGATTCAAATTTTTAGATTTAAGACTTTTCAAAGTAAATCCCTCAGTTTTCGATACTTTTCTTGATTATGACTCGTATTTCAGCTTTCGTATGTCGTTAAAAAACTTACCATTTTAAATCTTTTAAATGTTACCATTTTAGCTATAGTTTATTCGGCGGATTTATAGCATAAAGAATAAAATAACTTATTATCCGTTAAAGGATAATAAGTTATTTCTATATGATCTAACGTTATATGTTAGAAAAAAAAAATAAAAGCAAAGTATTCCCCGAAAAGATAAATTTATTATAGATGGGGAAGTCGATGTTAAAACGTTTTGCGGTTTCTCAGACCTTCATTAGGATATTAGGATGAAAAACAGTGTTGTCTGAACGGGGATGGAAAGCTTTTCAAAATAAAACGGAGATTGAGAGTGTTATAGAGTAAAATGTTCATATCCGTGGCCAAAGTTCGTTTTTAAAAAAGGTGATATGATAGGTACATGTGAGGACGTTTGACGTATGTGACGAATTTTCATTAAAAGTTATAATAAATTAAAAGAGGAGAAAGTAGACAGAAAAACAAATTATCAGATCCATTCAGTTCTAAAGTTAGTTATTTACACCTTATTAATATTTAACGTATGTTAATATTACAACTGGCGTTTTTTATATTTTCATTTTATGTAGCTCTATTCATGTATATAAATGGACAAAACCAAAAGGATATGTAGAGGATAGAATTGGAATAAATTTGATTGAGAGGGATAAAACAGAAGTTTGTATGGAAAAAGAATTAAAACGCGACATATTATAGCTATTTTAAAACAATGTCTACCAAAGAAAGGTTAAGATTGAAAAATATGTTAATCGTATATTACATAAACCCTCCATATGAGAGGAGCAAAACACAAGGTCAATTTTAAAGGGAGTAACAAGTTTGAATTCAGTGTTTTCTTCTCTTTATACCGGTTTGCCATAACCAAGTTAAAGAGACCAGTCTGCCCTACTATTTTACCCAAGCAAGGAGAGAAAATAATTGAATCATATCATTTCCTAAGAGCATTAGCGCTATGTTGAAATGTAAACGGGCCATATCCAGGATTTGAACCCTATTCGGCCGTGTCCATTCCTGTGGCCGAATAACCAATTACCAATACAAACACCTCATAGAAAGAACTTTACCATTGAAAAAAACGCTCTAGTGTAGACCATTTATATAGAAATTCTAAAATTCTTTGTACGACAAGATATAACACCTATGAAATTTCGAATCACCAATCAGTGTGCGCAATCAATTTTAACTCGAAAAAAGGACTATAAAATTTCGAGTCTACTTCAATTAGCGATGCTTGTTATGTGTTAAGATAGCCGGTAGCGTTAATTTTATGACGCTTTCTTACTATTAAATGTGTAAAATTTTGATAGAATACTGCGCGCAGTAAGAAGGTATTTTGGTATTAAAGTCAAAGTATTGCATCTAATTCGAATCTGAAAAATTTGTACTCATAAACATAAGCAACAAGAAACGATGATCGATAAAAAAATATGGGATTTAAATGTATTTAGCATTGTAGCCATTGCATTAATCGATAATCGCTTACTTTTCTTTCAGAGACGTCATTCTACAAGCCTTTCTTCTGCCTACTCTTGCTTTCTTTCTTCTTTTGACACATTGGGATTTAAGAGTTATCCTGATTGTTATTATTGATGTTGTTGTTGGCAGCAAATTACTGCTACTAAAAAAAACGAATCTATAGACTGATGATGTTAAAATATTTGACAAAGAATGTTACGAAGTTTATACATTAAAACAACTTCATCCTTGTTCAACAAGACACACACAGTATGTCGTGTGAATATATTACTAAGTAATATTTTTCTCTCCTTTCGTTCCGTCGTTCTGTATTTAATTGCTTCACCTTGCTTTCTTTCCTTCTTCTCCTGTCAGAAACACGCACAATAGTCGTTTATCACATGAGATACGGTAGAAAACAGTGGACCGTTATCGACGAATCGAATCCAAATATCGCTGGGGTTATTTACGTTTGTACCCAATTCATTGAAAGGTCATGAATTGTGAACAGACCCTGTAGCAGAATTTAAATTGAGGTCTGCTCGATTTAGAATTCAAGGAGTCCCCATGAAAACTACCGTGGACTGCTGTGTTGGGTAACCCTTGACCTTTAGAGACGCGTGAAAACGCCACATGACAGATACATAACAAATTGCATGTTAATTAGTATGTAACATATGTATCAACAGATATTAAATGATATAAACAATTTATTAATAATCAAGTCGGTTTAAATTAAAAAAATAAAAAATCACGGAGAAATGTGACCGTAAATAACTGCTAACTTTATATAATATTACTTCGTTACAGACAGACCAAACACAACAATACTCCGATTATAATAATAATAAATATATATATAAATAATATATATATATATATATATATATATATATGATAAAAACTACATGTCTTTTTAAAATTCGACAATGAATAATTCATGCAATTTCTTATCCACCATACTCAGTTAATGGAACCCTTCCACTTATAGTTTTTGTAAAACTATCTACATTTTTACCAAAAATTGATCAACTCACACGATTACATGTTTAACGTTACTAGACAAACTTAATAAAAAAAATCAATATTAAATCAATATTTACCGTGTCGTTGCTGATTTTATCATTCGTTTTTTTTCACACAGAGAGAAAATATTGACAGAATATGATTTAATGCGAATTGAAATAAATCTGTACATCGTTGTAGCTAACAGTTCATTAGTAATCAGATAAGTAAATATTTTTCCTGACCTCTCACTAGACCGGAATTAACATAAGGTCTTTTAACATGAAGGAGCCACGCTCAAACCGAAACTCATGCAGGGGACCAGTGCCAAAAGTGGTTTTCGCCTGTTCAGCTGCTCCCAAAGCACCGGGCAAAAATCCCGGCCCTGCCCCTTTTAGACGAGAAGGCCTGGGAGTCACGCGATTTAATTTTACTTACTTCAAGAGAAATAGAGGCCAAAGCCCCTAATTCAGAATAAAAAACGCCCCGAAGGTTTACCATTTATTATAAAACTAGCAGTAAATACGTGGTGAGAAAAAAATAATGCCATTTTCTTTATTCCCATTGTTGAAGTGTTTTTTTATTTAAAACTAAGAGCCTACATTTGAAGACTCTACGAGGCTCAGAGCAAGAATCATACGAGTAAGACCCAACTTGCCAAAATGAACAATGTCCTCCTCGGCATGACAATTGCTCAACCCACACTACGAGCATCCGGACAAGGCAAGAAAATGCGCGCTCATTCGAGTGGACAACTTTACCGCCATCCTCCATACTCGAACAGATTTTAGCGTCTTTCAGACTATCATCTCTTTCTGCCACATGAAAGGGGTTTGAGAGACAAAACCATTGTTCCAGACGAGGATAGTGAAAATCTGTTAGTGAAGAAGTGGTTCAAAGCAACATCAACATTAATTTACGGGCAGTTGATTACATGCTCTCATTGCTATTGAAGAAACGGTGACTATGTGGAGAAGGAGGGATGTGACCCACAGAGGACTCAAGCTTTCATTTGATGTATTATACATATTTCCTGTGTTGGTAATTATGCCCCTAGAACAAAAATGTATACTTGTTTTACTATTCCTCTACTCAACTTCGATACAATCAATACCTAAAGCAGTAATAATATCTAAAGCATAATTTTTGTTTTAGGAATATGTAATCTACAAAGAGGTTTAAAATATTTTCAGCATTATTGAACCAAACAGTTCGAAATCACTCTTCTAAAATAAAAGTTACTAAAGATTAACACAATATAAGATCTACAGATATGAATTAAAAATGTCTAACTACATCATATAATTGGTATCTAGGACAGTGTCTTTTATCAATTACAAAGTCTGATGTAAATAGGATAGAAAATTGAAAAATATTATCATATAGGGTCGGTTTTAGCTCAGGACGGTAGAGCATCCGACTAGGAACCACGAGGTTCCTGTTCGATACCGCACCCTCGCCAACTCAGCATATGAGTAGCACGGATCTGTTGGTAAAGTAGAACTGTGGTAGATTTCGCTCTCCACCTCAGACGCCGAAAACAATCTACTTCCAATCTAGTCAATCTAGACTCCCTCGCTGACTGGTTGATACCGCACTTTTATGTCAACCCCGGACGACTTATGATGCGATTGTTCGCTGGAGTTCTAGAAGGAGATCGCCTTGACCGGCTTCGGGCAGAAGAAAACACCGACTGCACCTCTCAGCGAACCCGTGTGCCTTAAATGATGGAATCCTGGTGCTGAGCAGACGATGAGATGCAACTTCACTTTAGACCTTATTCAGGCTAGACGGGACGGATTAGGAGAGGCCACCCCATGATTTAATAATCAATCGGCTGGTCCCGTCTATAATACTCTCTAGCACCTTTATGCATTTAGTTCCTGATTTCTAATGCCCTTATGGCAACCCCCAACCTCTTTCTGTATATATGTGCTAGAAAAGGCTTGGTATAAGCTGAAGCGTCTTCCGTGTCTTGGGGCCATGACGTTATATCTTATTCTATTGAAGTTCCAATTCTGGAGCTCTGGAGAGTGTTGGAGTACCCATGTCATCTCCATCCAATTCCACCCTGAACTGGAGTGGTTAGTACAGTTGGGTCCCGCTATAGGTTATAATAGAGGAAAATGTTGTTTTTTTGTTAAATTGAGTTTTTTTAAATTTCAGTAACCGCTTGAAGAAGAAAAAAACAATCTTTGCATAAAATAACCTAACAAGGGTTGGACATGCCGTAAAATCCAACCAACCAACCTAAAAAGGAGATACATTACCACCATATATACTTATAAATATCCCAAGATTACGTACTTAGTTAGAAACGTCATTAGAGTCCCATAAAAGAAAAATGGCTTCACGCTAAAAAGCCAAGAAGCCGGCGATATCCCGCGGAGACTATAAACAGATGCGAACTAAAACGGGATTAATGTAGCCCTTTTCGCAAATACATTTGCACAGCCGAAATCCACTGCTGCATATCTAGAGAAGGCGCCCCTCTATGGGAAGTTCAGATTAAAAAACTGAGTTCATTGTGTTACAAAACAATATGGAGACATTTTTTCACAATAGATGTAGGTCTCTGAAATTCGTAAACCAATTTCACATTACCTAGGTTGTAATATCTTCATCTACAGAAAGTGATGTCCTATACAGATAGGAAAGGCATGGACTAATAGGAACAGATTACAATCATTATGGAAAAACAGGTCTTTCTGATAGAAAAAGTGACAATTTTATTCCGAAACTTTACTGAAAAGGAAAAAAGGAAAAAAGCTACATTGAAACTACACAAGGGTGTTGGTGTGCTGTCTTGGAAACTGCACTCCACCACAAAACAGTTGTACTGGACACTACATCCTATCACACAAACCATCCTAGCAAGAAGAACAGATACGTTGTGTTACAATTATTGAGAAGTTATAAATTTGTTGAAAGAAACCTGTAGCTAGAATATTTGAATTAAGTCTGTTGAATTAGAATCAAGAAGGCCCCATGGAATGTTAATAACCCTTGACCTTTTAGAGGCGGCCGCGATTTGGCGCCATGACAGACACGCACCGTGATATATCTTAGTTAGTTATTCAGATGCGACCCAGCTTTTAAGGAGAGATACACAATTATCGGCTCTCCCGCGGATCATCTCATCCCCGCGCAGAATTAATCAAATATGGGCTAATAAAAATTTATCAAGAAAACAAACAAGGTCTTGTATTGTTAAATAATGAAGGACACAAAGACCAGCTCAAGCCCAAAAGCAGAGGAATTAGCAAAAAGAAAGTCAACCCTCAGCAGAAAATAAAAAAACAAGTAAGCCAGTAGCAGAATCAGTCAATTAAGTAAAAATGAAAACGTAAGATCTTCTAATCTAATATATCTCTGTCTCTGTCTCTCTATTATATATCCGAGTATGACAGAAGGTATATTGCGCTATGCAACATATGGACACTGCAGAGAAGCAAGACGAAAACTTCATGCGTAAAGGTTTTGTCTTTGTCAGCCTTGAACATGGAAACACCAGCTGTAGGCCGACCCACGCCAAAAATCTACACCAATCAGCTCTGTTAGATTCATTCGCTTATTACGAATATCAAGATTATTTATCAAGAATGGTCGAACAGCAGATTTTAACCATTGTAAAGTGTTATAGTGGCTCAATTCTCTTGTAACAATATTTAATCGCAAACTATTTTTGTATATAAGTGATGTACATCTGAACTATAAACATTTTTTCATTCTTATTTTTTATTATATATATAATATATATAAATTTATTTCCTGTTTTTGTTCTAAGGATTTTAGAAGATTAATTTGAATTGATTTAATCCCTGTGCACAAAAAAGGGGGTTCATGGTGTTATATTTTGCAGATAATCCAAAATCGAACCAAGAAGGAATTTTATTCCTTCAAGTGTTTCTCATAAGTGATTTTAAGTTTTTTGAACAAATACACAGAAGAAAATTCCGGGGGGGGGCGAGTCTGAGCGGTAATTTTTCTTCTTTTTTTCTTTTATTTGTTTTTTCTCTGAATCCCTGAAACTAGTCACTGATTCATTGTATTTTTCTTTGGTGAATCATAAATTTCGATTAAACACTTAACTATAAAAAGGATCCCCCCAGTCCAAAGTGTGATTAAATCGTTTGCCTATAATCTATAGTTATCTAATTCACACGATTTTCAATTGCGAATTGGTCGATATAAATTTCAAAAAACTTACAAAGACATGCATTTATATTTTCAAAAAATCAACCAATTTTTTTATCAGTCCCATATACAAGTTATGATCAAAAAGTATTGAATGAATCTTAAATTACTTTTAAATCATAAAATTTGAAATCTAAATAAAAACCTGATGCACAACTATAGTAAAGTCTGGGGAGTCTCCCATTGTAGGTATCAACTGAACGCCGAGGGAATCTATTCCCCTTTTCGCTAGCACTAGTCCAGGGAGATTTTTTTGGTTGAGTTGGAGCGCCACACCTACCAGATGCTTTACCGCATAGATCAGATTATCTAAACTGTGCTACTCATGCGCTGAGTACTGGTATCGAATCCGGAACCTTTCGATTACCTAGGCGGATGCTCTACCGACTGAGCCAAACCGGTCGTTATGTGATATCTCGATGTCTCGAAACTTTCTAAGCAGCTACAATATTTTGTATCCTCATCACTCATCAGACTTAGCTCCTTGCAAATTTGTCTTCTTCCCTAAAACTGAAATTCCTCCAAAAAGGGGGGGTCCCCGTGGCGTAGTGGCTAACGTGCTGGACTGCGATATCATAGTAAGCAAATTCGAACTCCAGTCGCTCCATTACATTTACTTTTGGTCTAGTGCCCTTGGGAAAGGTATGAATCCCCTCATCCTCCTAGTTATAGGTTAAATAGTACCACTACTGTTCTTCTATAAGGATGGCTTTGAAGATGCTTTGATTGTAATGGTCATCGTCGTAGGAAATGGAAATGGCGAACGAATTCAATTGGATGAGGGCTAGTTGCATTAAACCTTGGGAAAGGTATGAAATCAAACCTATTCTTCCCACTAGTTATGGGTGAAATATACAGCAAATATCAGGACTACTTTACCTCGGCACGCGAAAATGAAATTCTTGAATTCAACTGTTGATCCCTTCAAAAATTGACCTTGTGTCACACCCTACTGTGCGGGGGGTTTGGTGAATACATACATGAATCTTTTTGGGTATCAATACTCTTTGAAGGTTAGATATACCAATTAAACAAACAACACAAACAATCCACAAAGGATGTGAGGATTGTTCGAAGACATTAATTTAAAAGAATACGAAGGCCTAGTTTTTCACTATAGTCAAAAAATGATTTGAGCACCAGGTGTAATTGATAACCATCATAAGAAATTTAAAATGGATATGAAGGGACTATAGGAAGGAATCACGTTCCTTCTTGTTCATTTCTGTCTTCGATAACAACGACTACAATCTTTGAAACTACTCTAAACACATCTCGTACGTATACGTCACTAAAGTGAAGGCGTCGTGTGTGCTAATGGTTTTTCAGGTCGTAGCGAATGGACTCGTCGTCCCGATTTTCAAAACTCGCAGGAGATTTGCAAAACATTGGCTTATACACTTTGAAAAGATATGTATCAACTATTCTCTCTCTTCTCTTCTCTCTCTCTATATATAGTATATATATTATATTATATATATATATATATATATATATATATATTCCAGCTATGAGTAATTGTAGGGCTGACTTGGTTTTATAAACCTTGGTATGGGTCACTGGTCTAGAAGGAGATTTGAATTTCAACGCGTTAGAACTCCGCTTGAGAATTGACCCGTCGGTGCGGATGGTTGGTAAATATTATATATTATTATATATATATAATATTAATATTATATATAATATATAGATATATAGGGGTGTAGCTGCGCCACTGAAGTCTACGGGAGTCCACACCACACATCACACCCCACACAGGTGTATGTGAAATCGCTGCTGCATGATGCGTGCGCACTGGCATAGATGTTAAGCATATATGTAAATTATATTTTTACAACTATACGATATATACATATTGGTGTGAGATGCATATATGCACATTAATGTATTGTATCAGATGCGAATTAATTTCGCAATTTTTATCTGTTAATTTCAGTAAGATTAAACGTTTTAATCCTATTGTAATTTCTTATTTTTTGAACGGATTATTGATCGAAAAACATTCAACAAAACTTGCAATGATAAAAATATGTTCAAAATCCCAAACATTAACACGCAAATATACTCTTTGTTAGATTGGATAGATAGATAGATTCTTTTTAGTATAAATCATTTTTAACTCATTTATGTACTACAAAAATGTACAAGAAAATAGTTAATATCTTGGAGTTACAGATATTTTAATTTGTAAAAGCATATGGCGTTTAATTTGTTGAGGTGATACAGGGCCTAAATTTCCCATTTATATTACATCACTAGAAGAGTCGACGACAAAGAGATGAGCAATTCGCTCATCACTATCGTATCCGGAGGTGAAATAGGCTGTCTTCACCATTTTTGTGTAAATAAAAGTGTATATACAACGTGTCGTCCTAACAGTATCGAGAACTTGAGCTCGTTTTTGCCAAGATAGAAACGGAAACAATGAGCCTGGAACGTTATTTTTTCAGAATTCACAAGGTGTGTCATCAGAGTGGCGGAGTTGAAGCTGTATCTTGCCAAGATTAGAAGGAACATGAATGGAAACGTTATTTTTTTCTTCAGATAACATGGTGTTCATACCAGTGCGAGTTTGAAGCTGTATTTCCAAGATAGAAAGGGAGCCATGGATGGAACATTATTTTTTCGAGAAATAAACACTGCGTGTGTCATACAAGTGGCGAGTTTTGAAGCTGTTATTTGGCCAAGAATTAAAAGGAGCCAATTGAAATGGACATTTATTTTTTCAGAATAGCATGGTGTGTCATACATAGTGGCGATGTTTGAAGCTGTATTTGCAAGAATAGAAAGGACATGATGGTCGTTATTTTTTCAGAAATAACAAAGGTGTGTCATACAAGTGGCGCAGTTTGAAAGTCTGTATTTGCTAAGATAGAAAGGAACAAATTAATGAAACGTTATTTTTTTTCAAGAATATTCAGGTGTGTCATCAAAGTGGTTGAGTGGGAAGCTGTATTTTGCAAGATAGAAAGGCAACAATGAATGGAACTTTTTTCAGAATAAACACATGGTGTGAGTATACAATTGGCAAGTTTTTGAACTGTATTTGGCCAAGGATTAGACAGGAACATGAATGATACGTTATTATTTTTTTTTCAGAATACATGGTGTGTCATCCGTGGCGATTTTGAAGCTGTAATTTTGCCAGATAGAAAGGAGACAATGAATGGAAAGCGTTATTTTGTTCAGAATACAAGGTGTGTCATACAAGTGGTGAGTTTGAAGCTGTATTTTGCCCAGATAGAAAGGAACATGAATGGAAGTTATTTTTTCAGAATACAAGGTGTGTCACAAAGGTGGCGAGTTTGACACTTGTAATTTGCCAAGAGAGAAAGGACAATGAATGGAAACATTACATTTTTGGTCAGAATAACAAGTGTGTCTACTAAGTGGCGAGGTTTGAAGCCTGTATTCGTGCAAGATAGAAAGGAACAATCATGGAACGGTTATTTTTTTTCAGAATACTGGTGGAGTCATAGTCAAGTGGCGAGTTGAAGCTGTTTTGCCAAGGTAGAAGGAAAGGAAAATGAACGTTATTTTTTTCAGAATACAGGTGGTCTATACAAGTGACGAGTGGACGGCTGTATTTGCCAAGATAGAAAGGAACAATGAATGGAACGTTTATTTTTTTCAGAAATTACTGGTGTGTCATACAAGTGGCCGAGTTTTGAAGGCCTGTATTTGCCAAGATAGAAAGTGAACAATTAATGGAGTTATTTTTTCAGAATATATAGGTGTTCATACAAGTGGCGAGTTTGAAGCTGTTATTTGCCAAGATAGAATATGGACTAATTATGGAGTTATTTTTGTCATGAATACATGGTTGTATACAAGTGGCGAGTTTGAACTGTATTTTTTTGCCAATATAGAAAGGAACAATGAATGGAACGTATTTTTTCAGAACAGAGGTGTGTCATACAAGTGGCAAGGTTCTGCAGCTGTATATTGCTCAGGTAGAAACGGACAGGAGTCGGAACTTTATTTTTTTCAAATACAAGGTGTTGGTCATACCAAGTGGGCGAGTTTGAGTCCGGCTGTATTTGCCAAGATAGAAAGTACAATGATTGGAAAGTTATTTTTTTTCAAGAAATACATGGGTGTCTATCTTCCAATTGGCGAAGTTTGAAGCTGTATTTGCCGAGAGCAGAAGGAAACAATGTAATGGAACGTTACATTTTTTTTTCCAAGTAATATCAGGTGTGTCAGTACCAGCGGAGTTTGAAGCTTGTATTTCAAGAAGAAAGGAACAATGTATATGGAACGTTATTTGTTCATGAATTAGCATGGTGTTGTTCCATAAGTTGTGCGAGTTTGAGCTGGTATTTGCAGGTATAGGGAAAAACTTGAATGGAACGTTTATTTTTTTCAGAATACATGTGTGTCAATACAAGTGGCGAGTTTGAAAGCTGTGTGCCAAGATAGATAAGGACAATGGATGGAATCGTGATTTTTGTCAGAATACTGGTGTGTCATACAAGTTGGCGGTTTTGAAGCTGTATTTGCCAAGATAGAAGGAACAATGAATGGAACGTTTGATTTTTTTTCAATGACAAAAAGGTGTGTCATAAGTGGCAAGTTTTGAAGCTGTCATTTGCCCAAAAATAGAAGGAACATGAATGGACGTTATTTTTCAGATATACATAGGTGTGTCGAATAAAGGTTGGCGAGTTTTATGAAGTGTATTTGCCAAGATAGGAAAGGACAAGAATGGAATGCGTTTTTTAGTTTTTTTTCAGAAACAAGGTGTGTCAATAGCAGTGGCGAGTTGAAGCTGTATTTGCCAGATAGAAAGGACAGATGAATGAAACGATTATTTTTTTTTCAAAATACAAGGTGTGTCATCACAAGTGGCAAGTTTGAAGCGTATTTGCCAAGATAGACGGAACAATGAATGAAACGTTATTGTTTTTTCTTCAGAATGACATGGTGTGTCATACAGTGGCGGTTTTTGAAGCTTGATTTGCCAAGATAAGTCAAGAACATATGAATTGGAACGTTATTTTTTTCTGAATCATGGTGTGTCCATACAAGTGGCGAGTTTGAAGCTGTATTTTGCCAAGATGAAAGGACACTGCGATGGGAACTTAATTTTTTTCAGATAAAGAGGTGTGTCATGACAAGTGGGCGAGATTCGAAGCTGTATTTGACCAAGAATAGATCAAGGAAGCAATGAATGGATGACGTTTATTTTTTCAGAATACATGGTGTGTCATACAAGTGGCTAGTTGAAGCTGTATTTTGCAAGATAGAAGGAACAATGAATGGAACGTGTATTTTTTTTGCTTCAGAATACAAGGTGTGTCAATACAATGGTCGATTTGAAGCTGATATTTGCCAGAATAGAAGGGAACAGAATGATGGACGTTATTTTTTTCAAAATAAAAGGGGTGTGTCATACCAAGTGGCAAGTTTGGAAGCTGTATTTGCGCAAGATAGACAGTGAAAATGAATTGACGTTATTTTTTTTTCAGAATACATTGGTGGTGTATACAGTGGCGATTCTCTTGAAGCTTGTATTGCCAAGATAGAAAGGAACATGAATGGAACGTTGATTTTTTTCAAGAATACAAGGTGGTCATACAAGTGGTGAGTTTGAAGCTGTATTTGCAAGATAGAAAGGAACATGAAATGGAACGTTATTGTTTTCAGAATCCAAGGTGTGGTCATACAGTGGTCGAGTTTGAAGTCTGTTTTGGCAAGAGAGAAAGGAACAATGATGGACATCGTTACAATTTTTCAGAATACAAGGTGTGTCATTACAAGTGAGGGTTTAAAGCTGATTTGCCAAGATAGAAAGGAACAAGGAATGGAACGTTATTTTTCAGATACAAGGTTGTATACAAGTGACGAGTTATGAGGTGTATTTGCCCAGGATAAGAAAAGGAACAATGAAATGGAAATGTTTTTTTTCAGAATACATGGTGGTGTCTACAATTTGTTGGCGAAGTTGAAGCTGTAATTTGCCAAGATAAGAAAGTATACAATGAATGGAACGTTATTTTTTTCAGATTATTGGTGTGTATATACAGTGGGCCGAGTTTGTGGAAAGTGTTTTGCAAAGATAGAAAGGAACATTAATGGAACGTTATTTTTTGTCAAATAACATGGTGTGTCTACAAGTGGCGAGTTTGGAAGTGTATTTGCCAGATAGAAAGGACAATGAAATGGTAAGTTTATTTTTTTCAGAATCAAAGGTGTTGTGCATACAAGTGGCGAGTTTGAAGCTGTATTTGCCAAGATAGAAGGAAAATATGGACGTTCATTTTTTCAGGAAATACAAGGTTGGTCATACAAGTGGCGAGTTTGAAGCTGTATTTGCGGCAAGATAGAAGGAACAATGAATGGAAGTTATTTGTTCCGCAATACAAGGTGTGGTCATAACAAGTGGCGAGTTTGAAGACTGTATTTTGCCAAGATAGGGAGAAAACAAATTGATGGAACGTTATTGTTTTGATCAGTTAAAAATACATGGGTGGTCATACTAAGTGGCGAGTTTTGATAGCTGTATTTGGCCAAATAGAAAGGCAACAATGAATGGGAACGTTATTTTTTTCAGAATACAAGGTGTGTCATACAAGTGGGCCGAGTTTTGAACAGCCTGCTATTTGCCAAGATAGACGAGGAACAATGAATGGAACGTTATTTTTTTTTTCAGATACTGGTGTGTTCAATAATCGGCGCAGATGACAGCTGTATTTGCCAAGATGAAAGTGAACAATGAATGGAACGTTAATTTTTTTTTCAGAATACATGGTGTGTCATACAGTGGCGGCGTTTGATAAGCTGTATTTTGCCAAGACTAGAAAGGAAATGAATGGAGTTATTTTTTTTCAGAATACATGGTGGTTGTCATACGAGTGGCAAGTTTGAGGCTGTATTTTGGCCAAAGGATAGAAAAGGAACAATGAATGGTAACGGTTATTATTGTTCAGAATCATGGTGTGTCAAATCAATCCTGGCGAGATTGAAGCTGTATTTGCAAGGAGGGAGTAGAAAGGAATGCAACTGAAAGAACGTTTATTGTTATTTTTTTCAGAATAGCACAGTGTGTCATACCAGTGGCACGTTTTGAAGCTGTATTTACAATGAAAGGAAAATGAATGGATACGTTAATTTTTTTTTTTTCAGAATACATGGTGTGTCATACAAGTGGCGAGGTTTGAAGTGTATTTGCCAATAGATAGAAAAGGACAATGAATGGATACGTACGTTTTTTCAGCAATACAAAAGGTGTGGTCATACAAGTGGCGAGTTTTGAAGTTGTATTTGCCATAGATAGAAGGACAATGAATGGAACGTTTTTTTTTCAGACCGTCCACTTACAAGGTGTGTCATTTACAACTGGCGAGCTTTTGAAGCTGTAAATTTGCCAAGGTAGAAGGACAATTGAAATGGAACGGTTTATTTATTTTTTGCAGAATACAAGGTGTGTCATACAATGGCGAGTTTGAGGCTGTCATTTGCCAAGATATCAAAGGAACATGAATGGAACGTTACTTTTTTCAGAAGGACAATGGTGTGTCATACAAGTGGCGGTTTGAAGCTGTCTTTGCCAAGATATAGAAGGAACAATGAATGGAACGTTATATTTTTTTTTCAGATACAATGGTGTGTCAATACAAGTGGCGAGTTTGAAGCTTGTCATTTGCAGATAGGGAGAACAATGAATGGAACGTTTATTTTTTCAGAAATACATGGTGTGTCATACAAGTGGCAAGTTCGAAGCTGTATTGCCAAGAGTAGAAAAGGAACGAAGGAATGGAAGTTATTTTTTTCAGAATACATGTGTGTCATACAAGTGGCGAGTTTGAAGCTGTAAATTGCCCAAGGGGAGAAGAGGAGCAGATAGGGAAGAGAACAATGAATGGAACGTTTAATTTTTTTTCAAGATACATGGTGTGTCATACAAGTGGCAGTTCGAAGCTGGTATTTGCCAAGGTTGAAAGGAACAGAATGGATTGTTATTTTTTTCAGAATACATAGTGTGTCATACAAGTGGCAAGTTTTGGAAGCGTATTTGACAAGTATAGAAAGGAACATGAATGGAACGTTATTTTTTTCAAGATACAATGGTTGGTGTCATCAAGTCGCCTGAGTTTGTACCGCTGTATTTCGCCCAGATAGAAAGACAATGAATGGACACGTTATTTTTTTTTTAAGAATGCTATGGTGTGTCATACAAGTCGCGAGTTTGAAGCTGTATTTACCAGTAGAAATGACAAGAATGGAACGTTATTTTTCAGATCAAGGTGAGTTCAAAAGTCAAAAAGTTTGATACTTTTGACACACCATTGTAATATGCTTAAGAACGGAATCCTGGTAGACTGAGTCGATCATCGGCTGTTACTGTCAAATCCCTAGCATCTAGAGGATACTTTTTCTGACCTTAATAGTAAACCCAACCGTTTTAGTCAATATTTGTGCAAGATGGTGGTAGCTGAGGTCTTAGTGTCCTTGGGTATGAATATTAACTGCATCAGTGGTGAAGTTCTAATTCTGGGTCTCTGGGGGATGTGGAGTATCCCTTCTCTTCGCTATTACTTCCAAAGTCCACTTGAACTAAGGTGTTTGTAACCTGTTAGGGTTCCATCTATGTGTTAAATAGATCAAAAATATGAGTTGTTAAAATTTTTTAATTAAATAGCCAACAATAAATATAAACAAAAAGGCTTTGGGCATAATATAACCCAATGGTCTGACATGCCGGAAAATATCCACAATCCGCAGCCACCAATTTCCCATTAATCAATTTTTATTAGAATATCTGGGTACATTTTCACTCCACTTACGCTTGCCTAATCCAATAGTAACGGGGACTCCTGACGTTAACTTCTTTATTTCGCTACGTATCTTCTTTGTCAGCTAATCTATTTTCTATTATGTCTGTGGTCACATTTATGTGATGATTGCATATGGGTGTTAAATTTGCTCAGCCTCGAAACCAAGGTTGACCTATCTGCTTGGCTACTGTGGAATGCGAACTGTAACCCAGGCTGAGCTGTTCAGATTCGTTATTATTCTTTTTCTTTCACTTTTTTCTTTTATTTTTTTTTCTATTTTTTTTTTTTTTTTTGGCTATGAAAACGTTTTTTTTAGGATAATCAAAGTTCTTCAAATGACTTCCATGCCGTCGATCTGTCCAAGCAGCTCATGGAATGATTCTATTTCCCACGACTGGCTCTTTTTCAATTGAACAATATTTGATCAATAATCTCTCAAGCGTGGGCGTTTATCCGTCCTTTGATGAATATATCTTTGTTTCTTAAAGAGGTTTCCAAAAGTTTTAACCTAAATAATATCCTTATTATTATAAGTAGGATTAATATCTGTAATAAATATTATTATTATTTTACTCCTTTTGAGTTTTCACATCAGCATTAAAGCTGATGGTCTTATCCACTGGAGTTCTGAAGGGACAACAAGGTTTCCTCAGGTCTCAGGATCTTCTGGTATATTCTGGCGATTTGTAGCAGTGGAGTGTTCTGAATGGTTTCAATGCCCTTCTCTGATTCCAAAGCTTTCCAACCCTTTTCCAATCCCTTTTTTAGAACCCGTTCGCAGTGCACCAACGTAGACATATTAGTATCACTTTTATTTTCATATTCCATAACTTTTTTTCAGTTCTCTGGCAGGTCCAGACAAATTTTTGGTCCATTTTTCAAATTTTCCTTTAGTTTCACCCCTGTGGAATACTGCTGGAATGCAAAAATCCACCAATTGAACGAAGTTCGTTTCTTTTGGGTTTTAATCAAAGACTCGGGATCTGGTATTCTTGCTGGGGAAATAAAGAATTGTATCGGATTTTGAATATTCAAGTTAATTAAGGGACATTATTTTGTACAGCAATTATTATGATTACAGTTTTCTGCTTATTGTCGTGTGTTTCCTTTTCTTAACCAAATGTCCGTCTTTTCATGGGCGACCTCTTCAATCTGATCGTTTGAAGAGTCATATAATTGTTTAATATATATAAAATCCCACATCTTTGTTTTCCCTAGTCTTCTTGTTTGTTTTTCTGATTGTCACTCTGTCCGCTCTGACTATTGTTGGCGCGCCATAAAGTAATCTTGTCTTTGCTCTTTCCTTTGTGTATCTTTAAGCTTGTTGGATTGTGGTTCTACGGCAATTCTCTTATGTTGGCAATACTTATCGCCTCTTCGCTTTCTTGTATATAATCCTCTGCTCTATCCATTCTGGTGGAGAGCCTTCTTTTTATGTATTATATTATTCTATTATGTATTATTTGTCTTTATTATTATTATTATTTAATTTATTGTTTAACTTCCTTGAGAGTTGTTCTCTCTGCATGGTGGTCTTTTCCACAGAGGCAAAGTGACAGCAGAGTCATCAGGTTCCCTGGATTTTTCTGGTTTTAGCGCGATCTTAACCATGATGCTAAAACTGGCCCTGAATTTTAATCTTTTTTTGTAATGGTCCTTTCCTGAGAATTGGATAAAAAAATATTATAAGAAAGTGTATCTTTTCAAAGACTTTTATAATTTCCGCACGACTGAAATTGAATTTTTTGTTGTATATATTTTCAAACTCCCAAAGTTGATAGTAAGTTTACTACTTGGAGAGAGTGGAATCTGTGTTCCCTCTTTTTTATACAACAGGTCAAGAACTCATTATTTATTCTTCGAGAGCCTAAGGGCAACAGGCAATGCGTTGCACTTAAAAAAGTGGGATACCAAAAACGATAACCAAATTCAGAAGGTGATCTGAGAGAATTCAATGTTGTCACAAACTACAACGAAATACGAGAGTAAATGTCAAGTAAAGGTTCTGAATCGTTGGGAACCGCGGGAAACTGGGTTCTTTGCGTAATAGCGTTATTGGAAAAACATTTTTGCGTTTGGTTTTGCGCATGCGCATGCGCCCTGCGCCTGTCTTTGGGTTAGCAGTCACATTGTTGATAGAGCTCCGATTGAGCTCAGACAGTATGAATTCGTGCAATATTGTTGGGATGTTTTAACAATGCTAAAAAGCGCTTAAACCAAATACGAAAAATCATGGCAATGTCACGAAAGTGTTCGGAGAGATGTGCAATGAATGTGAATAATGTCCGGACTAAAGCTGGTGTAGGTGAGTCTGCCAGACATGATTATAAAGGTTCAACACTTTCCTTAATGACATAGGAGGCGATAATGGCATGAACATGGAGCATACCAAAAACAATGCCCCGAACCTAAGCAAATGCATTGACCAAGAATTGCGTTTATTATGTAGAAAAATAGATAATATTTGAAAACTTTTAAAATGATGGGTAACGATCATTGCATTAAACAATAACGTTTCTGTAGATGTGTAAATTTTTGAGAGACTTGGGGATTGTCCATAGGTGCTCTTAATCATGGACGGCGATTGTTAGCCGACGGATCATCGTATTTTAGCGTAAGGAAGGCTCACTGTTATTTACGCGAATATGAGTCTCTAAAGTTTTGACGTTGACATATGTAGCTATGTAGTTGTATTTGATCAGGTATTTCTGGCTTCTGAGATCTGGAGTCTTCGCGTCCTGGGCTGGGACCCGCGCGTAACTTCTGCAAGTTAAGTCGCCACACTGAAGGAGATGTAACGTCGAAACACGGCGTGTCTGTAGAATGTAGTATATATATATAATTATCATATGAGTATATATGTGTGTATGAATGGGGTGGTGGAGTAGCTGTAGTGTAATGATGTTGATGATATTGTACTATCGAAACAATTATTTAGAAAACGTTTGGGCGTTGCGTGTCGATGTTCTTGTTTGATTGTTTCGAAACCATGACAATCGTTGCGAACGCAAAGTTAGCTTGAATCTTTTATTATAATGTTAAACCAACTCTAAAAGACAAATAGGTATTTTTTCTAATTAAAGTGTACAGAGACAAGCAGCCGCTTGGAGAGAATTGTGGACTGCCTAATCGAACGGGTGTGAAATATTCGAGTGATTGTACTTGAAAGCACTTTTTTATCGGAGACGTAGGTTTGGGATTCAATGCTCGTCACTTTACAACGTAAATTTGTACAACACATTAGGTAGCCAGGGCAACATGGTCAATGAAGCAGTGATATTTACAAAGCTGGAGCGGTCATAATATATTTAGGACTGTCGTAAACTCACTAGGTGGTGGTTACGCTTTTTTATTTCATGGCGATGGCAAATATCTTATCAACTATTGGAAAGATACCAGAGACTGAGTAGAAACACGAAACAGAGCAAAAATGTGATCTCACTGATACAGAGACGTCAAAGAGAGCGCATATTTGTCCATTTATAAGTAGTTAGGAATATACTTAATCACCCACTTGTTATGTCGTTAAAACGAGATAGAGATATAGAACTTGTCGGACATGTCGGATGAAAACTTTGAGTCATTAGGTACTGTACTCGTTCGGGGTTTGAGAGTTCGGGGACCGAATTGAGTCTGAAACTTTTAGCGGATATATCATTCACGGGTACTCGCGCACAGAAATCAGGTGGTAGTTGTGTTTAGCCATCGCGAACATGACCTGACTGTATAGAGATATAGAGAGATACTTTAAGAGATTCAGATAGAGATATCTTTTAACGTGCAAGTCATGAAGATTCGTGGGTGTGGTGCTGTTGTGTAAAAGCAAAAGGCATTAGGCGTGAGGGTGGTCGCAACGTAGTTGAAGTGTTGGAGAGATGTGCGTGTATGTGAGAGTTTCACACGAGGGTAAGAGAAGGGGTTGCAACACATTCCTTAATTGACATTGAAAGCCAGTGATTTACACAAAAACCTGGGAGCGTCATTCTACTGTGTTTTTCTCACTCTGTTGAGCTTCGTGTAATATCATAGGGATGAACAATGCACCGAATAGTGCAAAACATTGGTGGAAGGGAGTAACTTGAGAGGACGGAGTGCTCGCAATACAGTACGAGAGACACGCGTGCATATACGTGATTCATGAATATCAGGGACGCTCCGCAAGAATAACCAGCTCTATTAGATCCGCTTGACCAAATCATTGTTCATACACAACTGTTAATGCATTGTGGTATAGAGAGACATGGATCCACTTTAGCTTGCCACTAGTTTCTCCAGGATAAGGTGGCTATTGTGTTACCTTATTGGGTAAAAGCAGACATTAAAGTCAGATATCCTTTTCACATAGTCGTGCTCTCGACCAAGGTAAACAGTTGCATAATTGGTTGTCTAAAAGAACCAGGGTTTCTGCTCACTTCTTATCAGCAAACTTTATGTACTGAAAAGGATATTCAATTCGTACCTTAGTCTCACGTGAGTTATTTGTGGTGATATATAAGGTCTCATAGATATATTGTATGTGCCATTCTGCTTTCCAGTTTGCTCAAGATAAACTTGTTTTGAATTATTATATCATATCACACTTAAATATTATACTACACAGACATAGATATTTAGAGTGTGGGTGGCTTTCATAAACTTGTTAAGATACAAGTAATGTAGATGTATTAGACCGCGCTGCATTTTCAGCTACATGTTGTTGTAAGTGAGCTGTCGTATACCTTACAGCACTCTACCAGGACAGGCCCTGGTTACCTCCGGTAATAGTAGTCTATCGAGGGAGTTAAGGAACTCACGCTGATTTATATTTTTATATAGGCTGATTTAAATATTGGGATTGTTCTTACTGCGTCTTTGGGATGGACTGCATTCTCACCACCATCTCTACCGTATATCTTGATAAGTTTTAATTGTTGGTCACTAACTTATTGTTTCTGCTGATATATTCTTTTATCACTGTTATGCCGTTGAGCTAGGGTAGGTGGACACTAACGTTAGGTACTCGGGCGGTACAGAGTAGTTGGGTGCGATAATATGGTTATGGTATATTTCTTCTTGTGCATTCATATTTCACGCTCGACGATCAACTAAAAATCATTGTGGGCTTGGTTTTGGTTTGGTTTTTGTTTTATTGGTTATGTTTTTTTTTGTTTTTTTTTTTTGTTATTTTTGTTTTTCTGGATTTTTTATTGTTGTTTGTTGGTTTTGTGTATTCGTGTGTGTATTTTTGGTTTGTTTTGGGGTGTGTGTTTTTTAGTGTCTCTCCTTTGTTTTTTGGTTGGGGGGGGTTCAAAAATGTCTTTTAAAACACGAAGCAGTATATCATACTAGAGCCATTTAGGAGCGAGGGCTTAAACTTATAAAGTGTCCGGGTATATGGTTCCATCGCCAACTGAAGGAAAGCTAGGAACGAGTTTGTAGTTTAAAAAATTACAAATTATAAAAACAAATTTCTAGCACGTTGAATCATATGCTCGTACGTTAACCAAGTCAATTGTGGTTGATTTTGTTTTTTCTCTCTCTGTTTTTTTTTTTTGGGAGGGGTTATATTTTGTTGTTTTTTTACTTTGTGTATCGTTTTCTTTTGTGTTTGTTTGGGAGAGGGATCCTTTTGTTTTGTTTTTTTGGTTTTTTTCGAAGGAAAAAAAAATATTTATACCGGAAATGTTATGGTTTCAGACGGGAAGCGGCAAACACAAGTTCTCATAATAAACTATTTTGGACAAAAAGTTTGAGAAGAAGTATCCACACTAGGTATGAAAATCTTGGTTAGTTTTGGCTGAAGGATAAAGTTTTAACATAAAGTATTTTTGTCAGCTCCTATATCTAAATTAATCTCAACACGGAGGGTCGGATGAAAAAGTTATAGATCTGAACGAGATACTCTTACAGAATGGTATGGTTTTTTTCAACTAGTCCCTCATTTTCAGGTGACATACACTTCTTCCATCAGTAACTTGAGACTTGCACTTATCAAAATCAATCAAGTATATGGACGTCTATCAGCCTATTAGCTATATTACTCACTCACACACATACGTGTAAACAGATCTGGATCTGCTGACTGGATCAATGTAATCATAGGAATCTGAGCAATCTGTACGTCCGAATTTTGGACGTTATTAGAAACGCCTGGAGTTCCGTAACTTGCTTATTACGGATTTCGCCTAAGCAGACACGTTTAGCCACTACAACCACAAGGCCGACCTAAAAAGCTCTTGGAGAGGAGTTCTTTGTACACTGTCTTAGATAATTTATGCAGGACAAGGCATTCTCTTGCCGTATGACGAACTATACGATGAACAAAATTGAACAAGTGTATTTTGCAGTTTTTGGTTATATTTTGTATTCTTGTAATATATTTGCTTTATGTATGATTCATATAATTTTCGCGTCAGATTAAGGACCCCTTTCGTTCGTACCATTCCTGATTTTGTTTACGGTCCTAGGAGGCTTCCTCGCTATCGGCTATAGAAAGGCTGGCGTTTTATTTCTGGGGGCAATACTTATTTTACTTTGAATGCGTTCTTGCTGTCCTTCTGTTTGGCAAAAAACATATCGTTTGAGTGTACAAATTGGCTGGGGCACGCTTTCTTTGAAATTATCGCGGGTCTCTTTAATTGATCTGCAGTAGACAGAAGCCACCATCAATTGAATTGGCTAGTGGCGTTTTTTACTACTTGGAGTTGTTTTGTATGAGCAATGGCTTCTGATAAATAGGTGCTACTCGGGGGTCGGAAATTATTGTTGGAAGAACGGAATAGGTATTAAGGTTTGTAGCTAAATAATTGATATATAATGTTATTATATATATATAATGTTCATTGCCGCCCCTATCATCGACCAATAATCTGAGTAAGACGAACTAGACCTTGCTGGTTAGAGCAGGTTATGTGATTTCCGTCTCTAACTCTCTCGTATTGGGAGATAGAACCGGAGGGAGATCACTCTCGCGCTGACATTAGCGGGTTTGCCTAGTGGATCTGGACCGTCAAGCAAGGCTAGGAATCGATTTAGCTTCTGATGGATTTGGAATGATGAATGATGAATGAATAATGATGCAGAATGATGAGCGATGATGATAGGCGTTTAAATTGTGATTTATTTGAAAAGTTTTTAAAAATAAAACTTCTGAGGGAAATAAAAAATGTATCAGGTTTATCAATAAAGTCAGTACCCCTATACAATTATTAACTGAAATTCTGTCTGAAATTTTTAATTGTATCTATGCTATTATAATAATAAAAGAAAGGTCTATATGTCTTTGTCTGGTCTGTTGTCTATTTCTTTGTATAAAGAACGAGTGCAAGTCTTTTATAAGTGAAAATTGGGTGGAGGAACCAGCAAAGACGAAGTTTCAATAAATATGTACAAACCCTATTTGTGTTCCGAGACGGATTTAAAAAATTTTACACCTCCTTTTCCAGCAAATAAAATATAAGGGTATAATAATTTGATAAGTTCAAGATGTGATTTAGAAGAAAATGATTAAAAAATAAAGCACAATTATAAAGGATGAAACATAATAAAAACAATAAAAGAAAGGAAAAAATACAAACAAAGAAAAATAATAAGAATAACTTAAAACAAGAATTACATAAGAATAGTAATAAACATATATATAAAGGTTTGTCAAGTATCGAGATTTTTTTTGTACTTTGACACCACCTTATATTCTGGAAAAAAGCACGTTCCATTCATAATTTTTCAGAATACTAGGTGTGTCAAAAAGTACCAAGTTTAACTGTATTTACCAAGTATGGAAATTAAGAATAAAGGGAAGTTTATTTTTTTTCAGAATACAATTGGTGTCAAAAGTACAAAAAATACTTTGTTTGACACACCTTGTAATAGTAATAATTTTTTTATGAATATATATATGAATATAGATTAAGAGAATTTACTTTTTTAAATCCCGTTAACTCGCTCGTAATGAAATAACTTGGTTTATTTAAGTTTCCTAAAGACTGCACACCTAACAATAATAAGATTGAATGTAGCTTTTATTGTCAATGACACTAGTGTACGCTTGTTATCAATTCACGTCAAATACTGGCCCAATAAGATTAATTAATCTATTGTAATGCCTTTTCTTTTGACAGTATGCCCAGGTGCGATACTGCAATACAGTGGTCATTTAATGAAGGATTTGCGCAAGGCCAAAAATACCCCAGTCCAACGACCACTGTCACATTAGCCTCGGTCTTCCAATCCTGTCACAGAGCAGGATAATCCTCGGGTCAATGCAACACTTTAATTTGCTGCACTTTGTCGAAAAATAGAATACAGTTAAAGGAAAGAAGGAAACAGATACTTCATACTTTAATTCCAAGCCAAAAGCTTTAAGACAAGCTTTCTTGGTTATTTACTAACCTTTACTTAGGCTGGCGGCCACAGAGCAGATCTATGGATCCCCCCTGTGAAATCGAACTCACATAGTAAATGGTTTGCTAGATTTTGTTTGGTTTATTTGTTAATGGCATATATACCTACTTGGGTCATTTTTAAATGTAGCTATTCTGTAGAGGAACAATCATTATCAGGATCGCGCTGACAGCGACGGGATACGCCATAGACTTCTCTTCTCTCTTCTCTTGCTATATATATATTATAAATATTATATAAGTATATAAATGTTAACTAAATGTAATAATTACTCTAGTAAGAAATATAGTTACATTATTTTTTCCTTTGAAGGTTGGAAATTTATGCAGTGTAAAAATTCAGTACATTATTACATCTTGCAGCAACATGGCTCATTGCCGATTATTATTATTGTTAGAATACGCATTTATTGTCAATGAGGATACTCCCATTTCCTTAGTGAACAAAAATGGTTGTCGGGTTATTTTAGAATTAGATGTACACAAATTGTCACTTCTATTTATTGAATTTTCCCAACAACGAGCAGGTAACATATCGCATACACACCATAGGCCAATGAGGAGGGGACAAAAGCATTTAAGGATCGTTTGCAACTGTCCTCAAATCAAATTACTGGTATATTATTTCTGTAGAGACCTTCATATTGGTTTGGGCACCAGAGGATGCTACAGACAATAGACTTATAATATTTCAGAACACACATGATTAGGATTAATCAAGCTCACTACAGATTTTGGACTTATATTATTACAGAAAGAAACATAGATAGGATTACCACTCACTACAGATTTGAACTTATATATACAGAAGAAACTACAGACTAGAGATTAACTACTACAGAATTATAGATATATATATATGAGAACTGCTAACAGAACTAGGATTTACACCAAACACTACAGATTTGACCTTATATACTTACAGAAAGAAACTAAGACAGGAATTACTCAAACCCATACAGATTTGGACTTATATATTAACAGAAGAAACTACAGAGATATAAACTAACTAGCAGATTTGACTTATTATATACAGAAGAAAACTCTACAGACTAGGAATTAATAGATGAGCATATATTTAATCGAGAACCTACAGACTAGGATTACAAACCACTACACGATTTGGGACTTATATATTACAGAAGAAACCTTACAGACTAGGAATTACACCGCACTACAGATTTGGACTTATAATAATAAGAAGAAAACCCTACAGACTAGGAATTAACCACACGTCAACTACAGATTTGGATATTATAAATAATATCCAATCTTAGTGGGTTGGTTAATCTTAAGTCTGTAGGTTTTCTTCTAGTAATATATAAGTAAAAAAATCTTAGATAGATAGAAGATATAGATATCCTGTCTGTAGGTATATACTTCTGATAATATATAAGTCAAATCTGTAGTGGGTTTTGTATATAGATATGATAGTTTTTCTGTAATATTGTCAATTGTAGTTCGTTGTAATCCTAGTCTGTAGGTTTCTTCTGTAATATATAAGTCCAAATCTGTAGTAGGTAGATATATGAGATATATAGATATAGATAGAGATTTCTTCTGTAATATTATAAGTCAAATCTGTAGTAAGGGTTGGTAATCTAGTCTGTAGGTTTCTTTCTGTTAATTAGTAAAGATATATAGATAGATAGAGATATAGATATCCTAGTCTGTAGGTTTCTTCTGTAATATATAAGATATATATGTAGATAGGTTGGTAATCCTAGTCTGTAGGTTTCTTCTGTAATATATAAGTAAATCTGTGTGAATATATAGAGATATCCTAATCTGTAGTTGTATTCTATGAAATATATAAGTCTTAAGTCATAGATAAGATATATATATAGAGATGACCAAATGATAGGGCTTGCTGACAGAAAATTCAGTAATTGATTTAAGGACAGTTGCAACGATCTTAAATGCTTTCTGTCCTCCTCTCTCATTGGCCGATTTTTACCCGAAGTACCTGCTGTTGTTGGGAAAGTTCATAAATAGAATGACAATTTTTGTGTAATCTTATATCTAAATAACCCGACAACATTTTTGTTCCTAATAGGGAATGGGAGTATCTCATTGACAATAAATGGTTTCTACAATAAATAATAATGGGAAGATGTTGCTGCAAGATGTAATAATTTACTGAATTTACTGAATTAAAATTTCCAACCTTCAAAGGAAAAATAATGAACTATTTTCTTATAGAGTAATTATTTACATTTAGTTAAACCATTATATATATAATATATTATATATATATATAGAGAGAGAGAGAGAGAGAGAGAGTCATGGGTATCCGTGCTGTCACGCGACCTGATAATGATTGTTCCTCTACGAGAATAGCTTTGACATTAAATGACCCAAGTAGGTTAATATGCATTAAACAAATAAACCAAACAAAATCTAGCAAACCATTACTAGTGAGTTCGATTTTCACAGGGGATCCATAGATCTGGCTCTGTGCCGCAGCTAAGTAAAGGTTAGTAAATAAAAGAAAGCTTTGTTCTTAAGCTTTTGGCTTGGAATTAAAGTATAGTATCTGTTCCTTTTCTTTAACTGTATTCTTATTTTTCGACAAAGTGCAGCTAAATTTAAAGTGTGCATTGACCCGAGGATTCCTGCTCTGTGACAGGATTGGAAAGAGCGCGAGGCTAATGTGACAGTGGTCGTTGGGACTGGGAGTATTTTTGGCCTTGCGCGAATCCTTCATTAAATTGACCATGTATTGCATATCGCACCTGGATACTGTCAAAGAAAGGACATACAATAGATTTAATTAATCTTATGGGCAATACTTTGACGTGAATTGTTAACAAGCGTACTATTGTCATGTGACTAATAAAAGCTACATTCATCTTATTATTGTTAGGGTTGCAGTCTTTAGGAAACATAATATAAACAAGTGTATTCATTACGAGCAGAGTTAACCGGGATTTAAAAAAGTTAAATCTCTTAATCTATATTCATATATATATTCATAAAAAAAATATTTCTATACAAGGTGTGTCAAAAAGTATTTTTTGTACTTTTTGACACAATTGTATTCTGAAAAAAATAACGTTCCCTTTATTCTTATTCCATCTTGTAAATACAGCTTTAAACTTGGTACTTTTTGACACACCTAGTATTCTGAAAAAATTATGAATGGAACGTTCTTTTTTCCAGAATATAAGGTGTGTCAAAAGTACAAAAAATCTCGATACTTTTTTTTGTATATATATGTTTTATTATCTTTTCTTTATGTATTCTTGTTTTTAAGTTATTCTTATTATTTTTCTTGTTTGTATTTTTTCTTTTTCTTTTATTTGTTTTTATTATGTTTCATCCTTTATTAATTTTGCTTTATTTTTTAATCATTTTTAAATCAATCTTTTGAACTATCATTGATTTATACCCTTATATTTTTTATTTGCTGGAAAAGGAGGTGTAAAATTTTTTAAATCCGTCTCGGACACAAATAGGGTGTACATTTTATTGAACTTTGGTCTTTGCTGGTCTCCACCCAATTTACTTTATAAAAGGACTTGCACTCGTTCTTTATACAAAGAAATAGACAGACAGACAGACAAACAGACATATAGAACCTTTCTTTTATATATATATAGATAGATACATTAAAAATTTCAGATCAGAATTCAGTTAATAATTGTATTAGGGTACTGACTTATTGATATAACCTGATACATTTTTATTTCCCTCAGAAGTTTTTTTTAAAAATTTCAATAATCACAATTTAAACGCATCATCATCATCATCATCATCATTATCATCATCATCTCATTCCAAATCCACTCAGAGCTAATCGATCTAGGTCCTTGCTGGACGGTCCAGACTGGCGTGCCCATGTGCAGATTTCCACAAGAGAACGTCACATAAGCTTGCTTGCAGGTCTAGTTCGTCTTACTCAGATGTTTGTGTGATAGGGGCAAGTGAACATACAGAAGATAAATAATATTTAGCTACTTTTTTACTTACCTATTCCGTCTCCGACAATAATTCGACCCCGAGTAGCACGTATTTATCAGAAGCCATGCTCATACAAAAAGCTCAATAGTAAAAACGCCACTAGCAATCATGATGGTGGTTTCCTGTCTATGCAGTCATTAAAGAGACCCGCGATAATTTCAAAGAAAGCTGCCCCAGCAATTGTGACACTAACGATATGTTTCTTGCCAAACCGAAGACAGCAAGAACGCATTCAAAGTAAAATAATTGCCCCAGAAATAACGCCAGTTTCGTAGCCGAGAGGAAGCCTCCTAGGACCGTAAAAAGGTCAGGATGTAAATGAACCGAGGGGTCCTTTTTCGACGCGAAATTTTTATGAAAATCATACATGAAGCACATTTTACAAAATACAAAATATGAAAAATGCAAAATACACTTTTTCAATTTTGTTCACGTATAGTTTCGTTATATGGAAGATTCCTTGTATTGATATTTTCTAGAGACATTACAAAGAATTTAAGAGCTTTTTTGGTTGGGCCTTGTGGTGTAGTGGCTAACGTGCTGCTTGGCGAAATCGTAAATAAGCAAGTTCGAACTCCAGTCGTTCTATTACGTCCAATTTCGGACTAAGATTCTCAGGATTCCTATGTACATTGATCCAGTCAGCGATCCAATCTGTTACACGAGTGTGGATTGAAAAGCTAATAGGCTGATGACGTCATATCTTATGATTTTGATAAGTGCAATCCAAGTACTGATGGAAGAAGTGTGTGGACCGGAAGAGGGACTATGTTGAAAAATAAACCATACATTCTGTAAGAGTATCTCGTTCAGACTATAAACTTTTCAGCCGACCCTCGTGAGTGAAGATTGATATTTAGAAAGGAGTGTGCAAACATATCTGTATGTAAAATCTTTGATCCTTCAGCAAACTAACCAAGATTTCATCCTAGTGTGGATATTTCTCAAACTTTTGTCAAAATATTTATTTGAGAAACTTGTTTTGCTCCTTGTAAACCATACTTATTTCGGGTATATAAATTTTTTTTTCCTTTCGAAAAACAAAAAAACAAAACAAAAGATCCCTCCTCCCAAAACAAAACAAAAATAAACGATTAACAAAGTAAAAAACACAAAATATAAAAAAAAAACAAAAAAAAAAACAAAATCAAACCACAATGACTTTGTAACGTACGAGCTATAGTTTCAACGTGTGAAGTTTGTTTTGTATATTTTGTAATTTTTTAAACTACAACTCGTTCCTAGCTTTTGTTCAGTTGCGATGGAACAAACCCGGACACTTTATAGTTTAAGCCTGTGTGTAGTATGATATATCCTTGTGTTTTAAAAAATTTTGAACCCCCCCAAAAAAACAAAAAACAAAAAACAAACCCCAAACAAACCAAAAAACAACACGAAACAAAACCTCCAAAAAACAACAATAAAAACAGAAAACAAAATACAAAAAAAAAAAAAAAAAAATAACAAAAACCAAAAACCAAACCAAACCAAGCCACAATGATTTTTGTTGTATCGTCGAGCTGAAATGATGCACAGAAGAAACTGAGTGCTTAATATATTCAGTACCAGTATCCGGTGCTAACGGATACATATAAAAACAGAACAATAAGTTATAAAACAATTAACTTACAAGAAATAGAGGAGGGTTAAATGCAGTATAACCAAACGCAGTAAGATCAGTCCGAATATTAATCAGCTTATTAATCAACTATTGAAGTCCTTAATCATAGACTAAGGTTATAAGCCAGGCCATCTGGTAGAGTGCTGAAAGGATACGAGCTACTCTACAACAATTGTAGTGAAAGAGCTGCGGTTTTAACGTATGAAGATTGTCTTGTATCTTTTACAAGTTTAGAAAGCACACCCGTACACTTTGTAGCTTAGGCCTATGTGTAGTATAATATTTTTGCGTGTGGATATATATATGCAAAAACAAGTTTATTTCTTGAGCAAACTTGAAAGAATGAATACAAGAATAACATGAGTAATATAAAGAGTTATAATGAAGAAAATGTACTAATAGGTAAATTGTATTTTAGTAGAGAAAAGTTTTGCTGATAAAAGTTAGCAAAACCCCTGTCTTTAGACAAGAGATGCAACTGTTACCTTGTCGAAGCTAGATAGTGAAAAAGGAATCTGACTTTAGTGGTTCTGCTTTTATAAAGCTACTCGCCACGCCACATAGCACCTACTGGAGGAAACTGTGGCAAGTAAGGAATGTAATCCATACAAATTGCATTAAACAGTTGTGTATTAAATGATTGTCAACTATTATAGACTGGTTTTTGACGTCCCTGTATTCAGTGAGATCACTATATTTGCTCTGTTTCGTGTTTCTACTCAGTCTCTGGTATCTTTCCAATGTTGACTATTGTGATTGTCATCTATATAAAAAAGCGTCAACAGTGAGTTAGAAAGTTAGAATGAGCTCCCAGGTTTTTGTAATATCACTGGCTTCAATGTCATTAAGGAAGTGTTGAACCTTTACATCGTTGCAAACTCACTACACCACATCTCTCCGAACACTTTCGTTAATTGCCGATGATTTTCGATTGGTTTAATGCCTTTTGCGTTTTAAAACAGAACAACAGCACGAATTTCATACTTGGCGGTAGCGTCAATCGGGAGCTCTATCAAGAATGACTGCTAACCCAAGACAGGTGCAGGCGCATGCGCATGCAAAACAAACACAAATGTTTCCAATAACCGCACGAACAGTTTCCCTGTGTTCCTAACAATTCGGAGACCTTACTTTTGGCATTAAACAATTGTGTATTAAATGATTGTCAACTATTATAGACTGGTTTTTGACGTCTCTGTATTCAGTGAGATCACTATATTTGCTCTGTTTCGTGTTTCTACTCAGTCTCTGGTATCTTTCCAATGTTGACTATTGTGATTGTCATCTATATAAAAAAGCGTCAACAGTGAGTTAGAAAGTTAGAATGAGCTCCCAGGTTTTTGTAATATCACTGGCTTCATTGATGTTTGCTTGGCTTGTGTTGACAAATTTTACGTTGTAAATTACGAGCTTAATCCCAGAGGTAAGGTCTCCGATTAAAAATCTTTCAAGTAGCAATCACTCGAATATTTCATTCCCGGTTCATTAGGCTGTCCACAATCTTCCAAGCGGCTGCTTGTCTCTGTACACTTTAATTAGAAAAAATACCTATTTGTCTTTTAGAGTGTTTAACAATATAATAAAGATCAAAGCTAACTTTCGTTCCGGCAAGATTGTCATGGTTTGAAACAATCAAACAAGAAACATCGACACGCAACAAACGTTTTCTAAAATAATTGTTTCGATAGTACAATATCATCAACATCATACACCCCCCCCACACACACATATATATATATATATATATATATATACTCATCTACAGACACCGTGTTTCGACGTTTTACATCTCTTCAGTGTGGCTAGACTTGGCAGAGTACCTCCAGCCAGGAGCGAAACCCGACCAGAAGCAGAATTTTAACTGATAAATACATACATAGGTACATATGTCACCGTCACTTAGAGAGCTCATATCCGTAAATAACAGTGAGCCTTCCTTACGTAAAATACGATGACCGTCGGCTAAAATCCCGTCCATGATTAAGAGCATATGGGGACAATCCCAAGGTCTCCAAAATATTTACACATTACAGAAACGTTTATTGTTTATTGTCAATGATGTTTACATCATTTTAAAGTTTCAACATATATCTATTTTTCTACATAATCGCAATTTTGGTCAATGCATTTTTGTAGGTTCTGGGGCAGTTTTTGTATGCTCATGTCATGCCATATCGCCTCCATGTCATTAAGGAAGTGTTGAACCTTTACATTGTTGCAGACTCACTACACCACTTTCGGACATTTTTGACATTCATGCACATCTCTCCGAACACTTTCGTTAATTGCCGATGATTTTTCGATTGTTTAATGCCTTTTGCATTTTAAAACAGAACAATTGCACGAATTTCATACTTGGCGGTAGCGTCAATCGGGAGCTCTATCAAAAATGACTGCTAACCCAAGACAGGCGCAGGCGCATGCGCATGCAAAACAAACGCAAATGTTTCCAATAATCGCACGAACAGTTTCCCTGTGTTCCTAACGATTCAGAGACCTTACTTTTGACATTACTCTCGTATTTCGTTAGTTTTTGACAACATTGGTAATTCTCTCAGATCACCTTTCTTTGAATTTGGTATTTCGTTTTTGGTATCCACTTTTGTGAACTCATTGCTGTTGCCTTAGGCTCTCGAAGAATAATAATGAGTCTTGACCTTTGTTTAAAAAGGGAACAACAGATTCCATCTCTCCAATAGTAACTTACTATCAAACTTGGGGAGTTTGAAAATATACAACAAAAAAATTCAATTTCAGTCGTGCGGAAATTATAAAATGTTTTGAAAGATACACTTTCTTATAAAATTTTTTTTTATCCATTCTCAGAAAGGACCATTAAAAAAGATTTATAATTCAGGGGCCAGTTTAGCATCATTGTTAAGATCGGCTAGAAACCCAGAAAATCCTGGAGACCTGAGGTGACTTGCTGTCACTTTTGCCTCGTGTGAAAGACCACCAGCAGAGGAACAACTCTCAAGGAGTAAAATAATAATAATAATAATAATAATAATAAATAATAATAATAATAATAATAATAAAGAAGGCTCTCCACCCTAGAGATGATAGAGATAGATTATATATGTCAAGAAAGGAAGGGGGAAAGGTATTGCCAACATAGAGGAATGCGTAGAAACCACAATCCAACAACTTAAAGATTACACAAGAAAGAGCAAAGACAATTACTTATGGCGGCCAACAATAGTAGAGGGCGACAGATGGACAATCAGAAAAACAACAAAGACTAGAAAACAAAGATGGGAAGAAAAAAATTATATGGACTCTTCAAACGACAGATTGAAGAGGTCGCCCATGAAAAGACTTGGACATGGTTAAGAAAGGAAACATCAAAAGAGAAACTGAATCATTAATAATTGCTGTACAAATAATGTCATAATAACTTTGAAATAAAATCGGATCATCTTATCCCAGCAAGAATACCAGACCTAGTGTTGATTAAAAAAAAAGAAAGAACTTGTCAACTGGTGGATTTTGCAGTTCCAGCAGATCACAGGGTGAAACTAAAGGAAAATGAAAAAATGGACAAATATCTGGACCTTGCCAGAGAACTGAAAAAGTTATGGAATATGAAGTAAAAGTGATACTAATTGTAGTTGGTGCACTTGGAACGGTTCTAAAAGGATTGGAAAAGGGTTTGGAAAGTTTGGAAATCAGAGGAAGGATTGAAACCATTCAGAACACTCCACTGCTACAATCTGCCAGAATACTCAGAAGAGTCCTGGAGACCTGAGGAACCTTGTTGTCCCTCAGACTCCAGTGAAAGACCATCAGCTAATGCTGATGTGAAAACTCAAAGGAGTAAATAATAATAATATTATTATTCATGATATTAATCCTACTATAATAATAAGGATATTATTAGGTTAAAGACTTTTTGGAACCTCTTTAAGAACAAGATATATTATCAAAGGCTGGATAAAGCACGCTTGTTGAGATTATTGATCAATATGTTCAATTGAAAGAAGCCAGTCGTTGGAAATTAGAATCATTCATGAGCTGCTTGGACAGATCCGACGGGCAATGGAAAGTCATTTGAAGACTTTGATTTATCCTAAAAAACGTGTTCATAGCCAAAAAAAAAAAAAAAATAGAAAAAAAAAAAAGAAAAAGTGAAAGAAAAGAATAGATAACGAATTGAATCAGCCTCAGGTTAAGTTCGCATCACAGGTAGCCAAGCAATAGGTCAACCTTGGTTTCGAGGCTGGCAAATTTAACAAATGAATCATCACATAAATGTGACCACAGACATAATAGAAATAGATTAGCTGAAAAGAAGATACGTAGGAATATTAAAGAGTTAGACGTAGGAGTCCCCGTAGCGTATTGGATAGCAAGCGTAGGTGGAGTGAAAATGTTACCCAGATATTCTAATAGAAATTGGATTCAATGGGAAATTGGGGTTGGCTGGCTGATTGGTTGGATTTTTCCGGCATGTCAACCATTGGGTTATTTTATGCCAAAGCCTTTTTGTTTTATTTATTGTTGGCTATTTAATTTTAAAAACATTTTAAAACTCATATTTTGATCTATTTAACACATAGATGGAACCCTAACAGGTACAAACACTTAGGGTCAGAGTGGACTTTGGAGTAATAGCGAAGAAGGGATACTCCACATCCCCCAGAGACCCAGAATTAGAACTTCACCACTAGATGCAGTTTAATGTCATACCCAGGACACTAAGACCCTCAGCTACCACCATCTAGCACAAATATGATAAAAACGGTTGGGGGTTTACTATAAGGTCAGAAATATCCTCTAGATGCTAGGGATTGACGTGAACAGCCGATTGATCGACTCAGCTACCAGGATTCCGTTTTTAAGCATATACAAGGTGTGTCAAAATGTATCGAAACTTTTTGTACTTTTGAACTCACCTTGTATTCTGAAAAAATAACGTTCCATTCATTGTTCATTTCTATCTTGGTAAATACAGCTTCAAACTCGCGACTTGTATGACACACCATGCATTCTGAAAAAAAAATAACGTTCCATTCATTGTTCCTTTCTATCTTGGCAAATACAGCTTCAAACTCGCGACTTGTATGACACACCATGTATTCTTAAAAAAATAACGTTCCATTCATTGTTCCTTTCTATCTTGGCAAATACAGCTTCAAACTTGCCACTTGTATGACACACTATGTATTCTGAAAAAAATAACATTCCATTCCTTGTTCCCTTCTACCTTGGCAAATACAGCTTCGAACTTGCACTTGTATGACCACCATGTATTTGAAAAAATAACGTTCCATTCATTGTTTCTCCTACTTGGCAATACAGCTTCAAACTCGCCACTTGTATGACACACCATGTATTGAAAAATAACGTTCCATTCTTGTTCCTTTCTACCTTGGCAAATACAGCTTCGAACTTGCCACTTGTATGACAAACCATGTATTCTGAAAAAAATAACGTTCCATTCATTGTTTCTCCTATCTTGGCAATACAGCTTCAAATCGCACTTTGTATGACACACCATGTATTCTGAAAAAAATTAACGTTCCATTCATTGTTCTTTCTATCTTGGCAAATACAGCTTCAAAATCGCCACTTGTTATGACACACCATGGTCTTTCTGAAAAAGTAACGTTCCATTCATTGTCCTTTATATCTTGGCAATACAGCCTCAAACTCGCCACTTGTATGACACACCTTGTATTCTGAAAAAAAATAATAACGTTCCATTCATGTCCTTTCTATCTTGCCAATACAGCTTCCAACCTCGCCAGTTGTATGACACACCTTGTTACCTTCAACTCGCCACTTGTATGACACACCTGTATTCTGAAAAAACGTAACGTTCCATTCATTTGTTCTTTCTATCTGGCAAATACAGCATTCAAACTCGCCACTTGTATGACACACCATGTATTCTGAAAAATAACGTTTCATTGTTCCTTTCTATCTTGGCAAATACAGCTTCAAACGTCCACTTGTATGACACACTTATGTATTCTGAAAAAAAAATAACGTCCATTCATTGTTCCTTTTATCTTGGCAAATACAGCTTCAATCTCGCCAGTTGATTGACACCCATGTATTCTGACAAAATAAGTTCCATCATTTTCCTTTCTATCTTGGCAAATACAGCCTCAACTTGCCACTTGTATGACACACCATGTATTCTGAAAAAAATAACGTTCCATTCATTGTTCCTTTCTATCTTGGCAAATACAGCTTCAAACTCGCCACTTGTATGACACACCATGTATTCTGAAAAAAAAATAACGTTCCATTCATTGTTCTTTCTATCTTGGCAATACGCTTCAATCTCGCCAGTTGCTTGACACACATGTATTCTGAAAAAAAAAATAACGTTCCATTCATTGTTCCTTTCTATCTTGGCAAATACAGCTTCAAACTCGCCACTTGTATGAACAACACTTGTATTCTGAAAAATAACGTTCCATTCATTGTTCTTTCTATCTTGGCAAATACAGCTTCAAATCGCCCACTTATGACAACACCATGTATTCTGAAAAATAAACGTTCATTCATTGTTTCCTCCTATCTTGAAATACAGCTTCAAATCGCCACTTGTATGACACACCTTGTATTTGAACATAACGTTCCATTCATTTTTCCTTTCTATCTTGGCAAATACAGCTTCAAACTCGCCACTTGTATGACACACTTGTATTCTGAAAATGTAACGTTCATTAATTTGTTCCTTTCTATCTTGGCAAAATACTAGTTCAAACCTCGCCACTGGTATGACACACTTGTATTCTGAAAAAAATAACGTTCCCTTCATTGTTTCCTTTCTATCTTGGCAATAAGCTTTCAAACTCGCACTTGTATGACACACGCATGTAATTTTGAAAAAAATAACGTTCATTAATTGTTCCTTTCTATCTTGGCAAATTACAGCTTCAAACTCGCCACTTGTATGACACACCATATAATTCTGAAAAAAAATAACGTTCCATTCATTGTTACTTTCTTTTGGCAAAATACAGCTTCACTCGCCACTTGTATGACACACCAATGTAATTCTGGAAAAAATAACATTCAATTACATTGTTCCCTTTTGCTATCTTGGCAAATACAGCCTCAAACTCGGTCATTGTTATGACAACACTTGTTAGTTTGACAAAAATAACGTTCGCATTGCCTTGTTCCTTTTTCTATCTGGCATAAATACAGCTTCAACTCGCCACTTTGTATGACAGCACGCTTGTCTTCTGAAAAATGTAACGTTCCATTCATTGTTCTTTCTCTCTTGGCAAATACAGGCTTCAAACTCGCCACTTGTTGGACACACCTTGTATCTGAAAATAAGTTTCCATTCATTGGTTTCCTTTCTATCCTTGGCAAATACAGCTTCAACTCACAACTTGTATGCACACTTGTATCTGAAAAAATAACGTTCATTCATTGTTCCTTTCTATCTTGGCAATTACAGCTTTCAAATCGCCACTTGTATAACCACACCATGTTTCGAAAAAAAATAACGTTTCATTCATTGTTCCTGTCTATCTTGGCAAATGACAGCTTTCAACCTTGCCACTTGTATGAACACACTTGTATTTTGAAAAAAATAACGGTTCCATTCATTGATTCCTTTCTATCTTGGCAAATACAGCTTCAAACTCGCCACTTGTATGACACACCTGTATTCTGAAAAAAAATAACGTTCCATTCATTGTTCCTTTCTATCTTGGCAAAATACAGCTTCGAACTTGCCACTTGTATGAACACCATGTATTTTCTGAAAATAACGTTCCATTCATTGTTCCTTTCTATTTGGCAAATACAGGCTTCAATCTCGCCACTTGTAAGACACCTTTTTATTCTGAAAAAAATAACGTTCCATTCATTGTTCCTTTCTATCT